>JAOBYI010564628.1:0-10553 GCA_030068125.1 Conuropsis carolinensis
CTCTTAGCGCCTTTGCGTCCGCACTCCGAGCCGAAGCCTATCCGTCGCACACCGTAACGGGACCGCGGTCACGTGTTCCCCGTTTGGTGGCATTGGCCTGCGGGGGACCGCTGTTTAGGGTGGAGAGGATCTACTGGAGTTCTCTTCATGACCGCCTGGTCTCATACCTCTCGTTTTGCTCTTCTCTTCGCCGGTGCCCTTTCGCTGTCCGCTTCGGCCTTTGCCAGCTGCAAGCACATCCAGTGCTCTGTCGACGTGGACAGAGCGACCGGCACAACTGTGCCTGTCATCGTGCAATATGTAAACGATCCGTCGGAGGAAGAGGTGACCGCGGTCGGCCGCTTCGGACGGGTTCACCAGCGCATGCACGGCATCCATGCCCTCGCAACGAAGGTTTCGCCATCGCAGCTGGATGCTCTGGCAAGCCGCCCAGGCGTTGCACGCGTTTCCCTGGACCGTCCCGTAATGGCTCGCCAACAGCTGATTCCCATCGGCACGAGCCCGGAGTTCACTGCAGAGCCGATCAATGCACCCTGGGCCATTGCGCGCAGCTATAACGGTCAGGGCATCGGCGTCGCCGTGATCGATAGCGGCATCAATGCTGTGGATGATCTGGGAGTCAAGGCGCAGGGGAACAACTCGCGCAACCGGATTGTCTACAGCGCCAACTTCGTTCCTAATGAGACCACCACCGCGGACGCCTATGGTCATGGAACGCACGTTGCTGGCCTGATTGCCGGTAACGGCGCCGATTCCACCGGTAAAGGCTTTTCCCGGACATTTCTCGGCATCGCTCCCAATGCCAATCTGATCAACCTCCGAGTACTCGATGAAAACGGGCAAGGCTCGGACTCAAGCGTCATCGCGGCCATTGATGCGGCGATCGCGTTGAAGAACACCTACAACATTAAGGTGATCAATCTTTCCCTTGGCCGTCCCATCTATGAGAGCTATACTCTCGATCCGCTATGCCAAGCCGTCGAGCAGGCCTGGAAAGCCGGCATCGTAGTTGTCGTGGCAGCCGGAAATGACGGCCGCGATTTCGCCCTGAACAGCGAAGGCTACGGCACCATCGAAGCCCCCGGCAATGACCCGTATGTCCTCACGGTGGGCGCAACCAACCCAGTCAACACGGCCGCAGTCACAGATGACGTCATGGCCACCTATAGTTCGAAGGGGCCCAGTTTCATCGATCAGATCGCTAAACCGGATGTGATTGCACCGGGCAATCTCGTCACCAGCCTACTGGCGCCTGGCTCGAACCTCCAGGCCGAGAACCCCGCCTTCTACACACCGCTGAGCTGGTATACGACAAACGCTTCCGCGACCGCCTCCACCGTGTACTTCCCGCTGAGTGGCACCAGCATGGCGACAGCGGTCGCGAGCGGAGCCATTGCGGACCTGATGGAGGTTGCCGGATACCTTACACCGGATCAGGTGAAGGTACTGGTCATGGCGAGCGCCAATAAGAACGTCATTCCGCAGACCAACACGGTGACGGACCCCTCCACTGGAACAACGTACACGGCCCACAACGATGTCTTTACCCAGGGTGCCGGCTACCTGGACCTCCAGGCCACCATCAACAACACCTGGCTGTACGGATGGGCGATCCCCACAATCGGCTATGCCATGTCGCCCGTAGCCAATTACGACACAACCTCGGGCAACGTCACCCTGGTCACTGACGCTACTGCTCTGTGGGGACGTTCCGCTCCAGCGGGCTCAACCGCGCTCTGGGGCGCCAGCAACGTTTACGGCCAGAATGCCTTCGTTTCCAACGGCGCTACCGCTCTGTGGGGGACCACCGCTCTCTGGGGCCGCAGCGACGCTCAAGCATTTACAGCGCTTTGGGGCAGCACGGCTCTGTGGGGGCGTGCCACACCTGATGCCGCGACGGCTCTCTGGGGTCGGTCGGATGATTGGGGAGCGAGCACCGACAATGGGTCTACCGCTCTGTGGGGGAGAAGCACTACCTCCGGCAGCACGGCGCTCTGGGGTCGGGCTGTAGCCGACACACAGTGACCAATAGAATCACGGAGCGCTTCGCAAAGAGGCGCTCCGTGATCTGTACTCAATACCCCTCCAAGACACGCTGAATATCTGATTGGCGGGAAGCTGAGCTCTGAACGTGAAGTACTCTTTATCACTCAGGAAATACTGAGCATAGACAAGGGCGTGCTCACGCCCGTTCTTGTTTTCCGTAGTCAATTCCCTGCGCAGAGTCGTAAGCAACATGATGACTAATCCGGGCCCCTTACAAACCGCAGCACCTGCTGCTGCCGCGCCAAGCCTATCGCCGGCCGCTACACCTTCCTTCAAAGGTTTCTCTACGCCGAATCCGGCATAGCCCTGGGCTCCGGCAAGCAGTACCTTTTCTCAGCGCAACTGACACCTCTAATGCGTGAGGAGCATGGTTCGTCTCTGGATGCGCTTGCCCGCCTCGCAGTCAAGCTGTCACCCGGCTTCGCCGGATAGTCGTGGAGGCGATGACCACTCACGAGACCTTCTTCTTCCGAGATCTCGCAGTGTTCGAAGCCCTGCGACACGAGGTGATCCCAGAGCAGTTCAGAAGACTGGGTGAATGCCGTTAGATACGGGTCTGGTGGCTGCCGCTTTTCCGGGCAGGAGGCGTGTAGTCTCGCCATGCTCTTACTGGAGCTAGGCAGAGGCCGGACACAGGTCGGCATCGTCGGAACGGACCTACCCACCCAAGTGCTTGACCGGGCTCGTGAGGGGATCTACACCACATTTGAAGTGGGCCGGGGCCTCTCGCCGCTCCAGCTCACCAAGTACTTCGACAAGCGTGGGACGGAATGGCAGGTGAAAGAGCCCTTCGACAACTTGTCCGCTTCGAGCAGCGAGATCTGCGCCAAGATCTGGTCTCATTAGGCAAGTGCGACCTTGTTCTGTGTCGCAATGTGCTGATCTGTTTCGATTCAGCAACGGTGACTAACATCTGCACAGCCCTTTGCTCCACTTTTACCGGATCTCTTCTGGCCCTAGGTTGTGGAGAGGCAATGCCCGCCAGCATCGGCTTGCGGCACACTGTAGTATGCGGAGCAGGTTTTATTCACTCTGAACTCCTATGAACGACCAGGCAGGAAGTGGCAGCTCTTCTTACAGCGTAATCCGTGTAGTTCTCCTGCGCTCTCCCGAAAGAACGGCCGCACGGCAGTCTTCGGCTTCTGGCTGAGCTTCTGGGAGGACACAGGTCCTGTTACGGCCGCTCTCCTTGGCCCGGTACAGAGCCTCATCGGCCTTCGCGACCAGCGTTCTTCGATCCAGCTTCGCCCCGGCGGTCCAAGAAGACACCCCGACACTCAAGGTAACCACGCCATGAGAGCTGGCTTCGTGCTTTAGCGCAAGAGAAGCGACCGCATGACGGATGCTGTCTGCCAGCACCGTGGCCCCTGCAGTATCGGTCATCGGCAACAGGGCGATGAACTCTTCTCCTCCGAAGCGAGCTACTAAATCCGATTCTCGGCGCAGTAGATGTGTAATCACCTGCGCAATCTTTCGCAGGCATTCATCTCCGGCCAAATGGCCGTACGTGTCGTTGTACTGCTTGAAGCAGTCGACGTCCATTAGGAGCAGGGAAAGATCGTGTTTGGACCGGGTTTGACGAAGGCTCTCCCTCCGCAGGGCCTCATTGAACCTGCGACGGTTCGCAATCCCTGTGAGCTCATCGCACAAGGCTGCCTTGGACAGCTGAAGATTCTCGGCAGCAAGCTGCTCTTCTCGCTCCTTCTGTTCCGTCACATCGCGGACCGTTGCGACGTATCCGCCCAGACAGTTCGAGCCGGGCTCCATGTAGCCGGTGACTTTGGCTTCCACCCAAAGGAAGCTTCCATCTTTTCGCTGCGTCCTGTACCGGACAAGCTGCGATAGCTCACCTTGCCTTAACTGTCCCACTGTCGCCTCCGCCCGCGGCCGGTCCTCGGGGTGCATAAAGGTGAACTCTGGGAAGCTTAGGTACTCTTCCGCACTGAATCCTGTAAGCTCCTCGACCGCACGGGACACGTATCGCGGATCCCCGTTGAAAGGCGACAGGATCAGCATCTCCGGGGAGTGGTCGATCAGTAAGCGGAAGATCTGCTGGTTTTTCTGAACTTCCTTGCTAGCCGCCTGTAACGAAAACTCTGTTCGTTTCTGCTCAGAAACATCCACGAACGTGGCCAGGATCCAACCTGTGTCGGGAAGGATCACGCCTCCAACTACGATGGTCTTTATATCGCCCGTTTTGGTGCGCACGGAAACTTCGTAAGAATCCAGTGTGGTTTTCTGTTCACAGGAACGACGAAGATGGTGCTCCCACTTTTGTAGAGCAGCGCTTCTGTCCGCTTGAACAGGGTAAGCGCGTTCTATCCAATCGAAGATGTCGACAAACTCTGCGGCGGTATACCCGAACATCTCCGTGAATCGTGCGTTGGTGAAGAGCAGGGCTTGATCTTCGAGCCGAACCCAGGAGACGCCCACAGGCATGTTCTCGAGAGCTTGCTCAAATGCTTCTTCACTCCGAAAGATCTCCTGGTCTACGTTCTCCAGAATGGCTTGCATGGGTTGGCTAGACGGCATCGCGAGCGGGTCGATCCTTGAAGAGAGTCCTGTGACAACATCTGACGATACTTAACACTGTCATGAGCACACAGGCACCCCGGCTATCACCATACATGGGCTTCCCTGCTTCGCGTCTTCACCGAACGTGTCAGTACATTGGTCATTGTGCCCTTTCGTGGTACAGGAGGACCGACTTTCTCACAGCGGATGACAGAAATTTCCGAAACCGGGCACGGCATCCAGTGGGTACAGCGACGGGGCATAGAATCAGTCCATATTCGCTGGTCCACTCAGAGCTATGTCAGGCGGCAATATGGTGGCGTCATTCGCCGACAACGAAGAGCAGCACTTACAGGTCTTACGAAGCTACTGTGTCCTGGACACGCCGCCGGAACCGATGTTCGATCATCTCGCTCGTTTGGGAGCGGCCCTCTTCCAAACTCCTATTGTCCTCATCTCTTTGGTCGATAAACATCGTCAGTTCTTCAAGTCTGCGTTTGGTCTTGATGCGAAGGAGACATCCCGGAACGCTTCCTTCTGCGCTTACACCATTCTGGGAAACCATTCCCTGGTGGTGCTCGATACCCTCAGCGATGGCCGGTTTCGAAACAACGAGTTGGTATGGGGCTCCCCACATATATGCTTCTACGCCGGCGCCCCGCTACTAGGCAGAAACGGCCAAAAGCTGGGCAGCTTCTGTGTCATAGGGAAAGAGCCGCGTACGGAGTTTAGCCTCGCCCAACAGGAGTTGCTGTCCAGCCTGGCCATTGACCGTCAACGAACTTGAGCAGAGACTCCTGCCAGCGCAAATGGCGAGAACTGAAACCGAGCTTCACAACGCACACGAGCGCTTTCTGCTTGCCACACAGGCCACAGCGAACGGCATCTGGGATCACGACTGCATTTCCGGGCAGGTGTACTATTCCGCTCAGTTGCGAGCCATGCTGGGTTTGCGCAGACAGATCACATCGGAACTGTCGCTGAATGGATTGATCGTTTACATCCTGATGACGCCCTATGAGGGCGAGATAACATGCGCCCAATGACGCTACTCTGGCGTTCCCCAGTTCGAAAGCGAGTACAGGATCCGCCACGAGGACGGTGGCTGGCGATGGATGCAGAACCGCGGTATCGCTGTCCATAGCTCGCGGGTGAACTGACCAGGATGGTTGGTTCTGTTTGCGATATCACCGCCCGTAAGGTGCGGGATGCCGTGACCGGACTACATACTCGCACGCGCTGCTTACCTCGCGAGCAGGACCGGGAGTTCCTGGCACAGATGTGTACCGCCGCATTTCCCGGACAAAGCTCTTCTGAGACCCACGGCAGTCCGCCTTCGGTACAAAACGGTTGAAGGCTGAACCAGCAGCCCACACACGAAACTGTGGCGCGTTAGGAGTAGCCCCGCTAAAGCCGCCTACCGACCGCCAGGAATTTCGTGGCCTGACGTTGTATTCCGACGCAAGCTCATGGTTGACAACGCACGTTCCTGCATAGGTCAGCCTTTCGCCTTTTGGGCAATCCACGGAGTACATTCAGCAGATCGAGGCCGAGATCGAGCGCATCCAGCAGCTTCGCAACCAGGTACGAGCGACCATTCAGAGTGAAGAAGGGCTTGAGACCGACGACCCCGAGCAGCAAACTCCTCGTAAGCGTGCTGCCACGAAGAATGCAGGTAAGAAGGTAGCCGCCAAGAAGCGTGGCCGCTCCAGAGCTTCTGACACTGCGGTAAAGGCATAAAGGTAAGGAGATCCAGTGGCGACCAAGAAAATAGCAGCGAAAACGACACTAACCAAAACGGCCGGGAAAGGCGCACCTCCGGCGAGAGCAATTGGAAGCCCGAAGCTGCCAACAGCCAAAATGCCCAAAACGCAGGTCATCCGGTATATGGCCGAGCAGATGCAGGTCTCGCCTAAGCAGGTGGCAGCATTCCTCGCCTGCTTATTGAAATCGCGACCCCCCAAACGAAGAAGCTGGGCGGTTTACGATCCCAGGGTTGGGCAAGTTCGTAAAGGCCCAGCGCGCGGCCCGGATCGGTCGCAACCTGGCGACCGGGGAGACGATCAAGATCAAGGCCAAAACGACCATAAAGTTCAGGCTGGCCAAAGCGGCTAAGGATGCCGTGGTTCCACCAAAGCGTAGCTTATGTTTTCAGAAGCAACGGGTTGTCTTTGCCCCAGCCTGCGTTAGAACTTGTATCCCAGGCCGAGGGAGAGGATAGGGTAGAACCGCAAAGGAGCCAGGTCGCTGTTTAGCTTGGCCTGTTCCGCAACTCTGTTAGCCTGAAAGTCCGGGTCGCTTTGGACCTGAGCACAGCCGTCCGTACTGCAGGCGGTGCCTGCAAAGTCATATGTCAGCGTGGGGCGGCCAATGTACTCGAAACCTACCTCGAATGGAACGCTGAAGTGCCTGCCGCTGCGTGGGATCATGTTGCCCCAGCCCAGGGTGAAACTTGGTGCGACCGTGTTTCCAAAACGTACGTCCGCCGTGCCGTGGAGCGGGTCGGTTGCACTGCTGTAGTAGGTCTGGTCGTTGAGGTCAAATGACTGTCCGGCACCAACCATGGCCGTTGCTTGGGCCCTGTTTCCGTTGTGGAGCACAACACCAGGGCTAAGGCGAAAGGATCCACCCCAGGGATAGTAGTCAGTGCTGACGCCTACCTTTCGTAGCGTGATGGTGGGATCAATCTGAATGCCATCCTCGGTGAAGCAATGGGAGTAGCTGAAAAAGCTTGCACCACCGCGAAGATTGACCTTGCGTGATAGCGGCGTCGCGACATCAAAACCGGCACCCTCTACGCCGACCTTCACAGCGATGGCCAGGGCTGTGAACGGCCTGTTACCAGCAGAGGACGTAGCTTGGCCCTTCGCTGCGGCACTACTGCATATGAAGGACACAACAAGTACAGCGGCCAAAAAACGCAATCTACACTCCGAAAATGAATGGGATTTAGAGACCCGCCTCGATACGATCCTACTCAGGGCGCCCTTGGCTTTCCATCCCTCGATTGGGCAACCTAGTGACTGAACGTTAGGGCTCTAAGCGGCCGGGAGCAGTTCAGAGGTCGATCGGCCCTGATGCCCGCAACGAGAAGGGCTCTCCACTCGCACAGTGAAGAGCCCTCGCCCCTGACCTAACCCCCCGGAAAGGTCTGACCGATGAGTAGAGATTAAAGCGCGGAGCGGAACCGTTGAAGGCCACAGTAGCGGGACACATATGTCACCTTTGGGTCACGTGACTTTCGGTAATGTCTTTCGTACTGTGGCACCGCTTTGGCGTGTTGATAGGCGGCGAGGGTTAACCTGTCATTTGAGGAGTTATTTAAGTTCTGGCTCACTCTTGGTTAAGGAGGTCCTGAGATGGCGCAAAGAGCGCGAGCTTCACCAGTGGTCACCGCCTCATCACCAGCGGCGACCCAGTAAGCCGCTTCGAATCAACAACAGCTTACTCCGGTTCGTATCGAGATGTCAGGGTCACCAAAAAGTGAGCCAGAACCCAAACATCACTTGAAGCAACACCTAGACACCTGTATGCTGCTCCCCCACCCTCATCAGCACCACCAGAGCAAGCAGGCTCTTTCCACTCGCACCAACCGGGCTACGCAGTCTAGAAAGCACCGAGTGCCGGAGAAGTCGATTGCAGCCGCTGACCCTAGTCGCTGGCGAAGATGGCCGTGGCATGTCGTGTGTCTGCTGGCAGGAGTGCATAGGCTCTTCACGTTTGGCGAGCCATCTTCACACCCGAATTCGTCCGCAGAGATACTACGGCAGAGGACTTGCGGCCCCGTCTTTAAACTGTATTGGCGTGAAGCCTTGCATCCGTTGATGACCACACCTGGCTCTTGTTGGACGATCTGATTGCTGGCCCGAAATGAGCACCATACGGAGGATCTCGGCAGGGTTCCGACAAAGATTCCTTGCACGTCTCAGGGAGATCATTACACTTGCTTCTGCTCTATGCTCTTGCTGAGGGGTCGGGCACTTCTGAACATCGACGGTGCTTGGAGCTGGCAGAACATAGCGGGTGCGCGTGTACGTTCGTTTGGTAATGACTTTCTGCGCATTAGCGTTTCGGTGTTGGTGCATCTTCAATGTCGGACTCGGGCTGACCTGTGCGACTTTCGCCGCGTATGTTTTTCTTCGTCGTTTGCGGATAAATTCCCGGCAGCGGACTCCCCCTCAGGTAAACACCGGTATGCTGCAGCCCCATGCTGATCATCAACGCTCCCGCCTCGGATGACAGGGCGAAAGACGATAGAGCGGAAAAATACACGTGGTCTGCTGTCTTGAGCTAATATGCCCTTCAACCATCACCTGCCTAGATGTTCTCTTCGGCTATGTCGATTAAGGTTACCTGAACAGTTCTGGATGGCACGTAGCCGCTACCAGCGGAGCTGGAAACCAAGGCGCAGCGCGAGCTTGCCCTGCTTCGCATGTCCCTGCGCCGGGAAAATTAATGCGGTTTGCACCGCCCGAACCACTCCACAGTTATCAATAAGGTGCGCTATCCACTCACCCCAGTGAGCTACGCAGTCCAGAAAGTACAGACCAATGGAGAGCACTACCACCAGCCGCAAGTATGTGTGATCGCATGTTCGCGGTGTCTCACCGAATGCCTCGTGAGGGCAACAGCTCATTCCCAAATGTGCCTCAGACCTTGGAGAGGTCATGCTCACGGTCCTTAGGACAGTTAGTCCTAGGGCCGGTATAAGCGAGCGCGAGGTTCAGCTGCAGGGTGCGTCGATGCCTGCAGGGAAAGCGCCGGAGAAGACGCGACAGGATAAATGACGTAGGTTCCGTCGAAGCCGGTGAACTGGTATACAGGCGAACCACAAAAGTCGGAGCGCATGTGCATCGCCATAGGCCCTGCCAGAAAAGGTTCCTTGGCGTGGAAGCACCCACCACTAAACTGTTGCCTATACCTCCGCTCCGGGACAAATGCAACGTAATAGCGGATGCCGTATGACGCCAGAACCGTTCGCAGGTCTTCCTGCCTCTGCATGTGCTGGAGATAGGTCTTGTCCATAACAAGGCCCTCGGCCTGGAGCACAGGACGTGAGGTTGTCGAGAGAAACATGCCAGCCCGATCTCCCATAGCGTAAGCTCCCGGATGACTTTCGGCGAACTTGTCCAAGGTGAGGGCTGCTCGTTGAATCTCGACCATGTACGGGTCCACGAAGTATCGCACATGGCAAAGCTTCAGTAGCGCGACTGCGAGTAGCAGCCCGGCTGCGACAGGAGTGTGGCTGAAGCGCCGCAGAACCTCTGACCACCGATGGGCCGACAACAGCCTCGCGAGGGCACAAAACAGTACTGCAAGACCTGCAGCCGAGAAGCGTAGTACGTAGAAGTACCATGGCCATACAGGCCAGTCACTGATGAACATCTCCATCCCATAGAACACGACCGGTTCGGCTAGGACCGTGAACAGAAAGATCCTTTCTCTACTGGATAGGTGCCTACGGATCGCAAAAGCCACAACGAGGCCCAGAACTGTTCCAAAGGCTAGAGATCGATTTGTTTCTATAAAAGTGCCAAAGAGAAGGAACGAAGGCGTATGCCCGTGTCGCAGCTCTTTTGCCATGCTCGAAACGGGCAGCAGCGTGTGGAAGAAGCGGTGATTGATCCAAAGGTACAGAAGCGGCAACGGCAGACACGCTATGGTGAAAGCGGCTACAGAACGTGGTGTTAGCGCACGCCTGTATTCAGGCTCGACTAGCCATCCCACAAGGTACAGCAGAATAAATAACCCTGCATCGAGCCGAGCCAAGAAGGTAAGTGCGCCGAGCAGTCCCATGACCGCTGCACGCCGGGTCGAGAACTGGCCGGGCGCTTTGAAGCCGACTGCAAGGAAGGCGAACCCGAGGGGAAGTGCGAGAGTAACCTCCATCTGATGGCAAATCTGAATGATGCAGACTGCCGTTAATAGGATTGCGAGGACATTTGCCAAGAGCTTGGAAGTCAGCGAGGCAAATATGCGGCGCGTGCAGAAGA
>JAOBYI010673364.1:0-12859 GCA_030068125.1 Conuropsis carolinensis
CAGGCCGGATACATTTGCGCAGACCCAAATCACTCGCGACAGAGATTTTGCTTGCAATCTGGCGGCGGACCATACATTTGGGAATGACCGGGCGTGATGCAGCAGCAGATCACGATCGGATGGCCGTATTCGGACGCTCAGCCCCAATCGCGTTGACGTCCTGCTGCGGTCGACTGAAAAGCCAGGCGGCGCGGTTACCTTCTGCTTGTAGCGCCAAGAACCTACCGAGCCTCCCGCAGCCCTCCTTTGCTGAGCGACACGGCTGAGGTAATGATGCCCCGCGCTGCGGCCCAAATCCCAGCTTCGTCGAGGTGATTCCCTTGTCCGAGGACCGCGTAAGCCCACTTTGGGGTTTTCACGCGTATGCCGGTTTCCATTCTGGTCAACCTCTGAGAATGCCCTCTTCTCAGGGGTCAGTAGGGTAGCTCGCCATGAACCATTAATGGCAGTTATGCCAGTAACACCGGTATCTGAAACTGGCGTTCTAGGGAGGAACCTGCGCGATGGCTCGCCCGGTAAAGTGGTCCCGCGATCTCCATCCCATCCGCGAGCGGGCGCGGAACGCCCGTACGGAGACTTGGAGCCGGGTCGAAATCGAGCGGCTGTTCGGGGTCGGGCGTGCGTCGGCGCAGCTGTTGATGAAGGCGATCGGTGAGGTGCAAACAGTAGGCGGCGCGCACTTCGTGGAAAGGCCGGCGTTGCTGCAGTTTCTGGATGCGATGATCGCTGCGCCCTCGGTGGAGGAGGCACTTCGGCAGCGCGTCGTGGAAGCCGAGCCGCCGCCCCGCCCGAAGACCCTGCGCGTCAGCCTGCCCGCCGACCTGCGCCGGGCCATGCTCCCGGATCTCCCCGGCAATATCACACTCGAGCCTGGCCGGCTCGAGATCCGCGCGGAAAGCGCCCTCGCTATGCTCGAAAGCCTCTTCGCCCTGGCTATGGTCATGCAGAACGATCTCGATCGCTTCGAGCAAGCCGTTGCTATACCCATGCCGCCAGCGGCGGGAGACGAGGAGCTTCGGCAGATGCTTGGCCGCATGCGGGAGACCGGGAGCCCGCAGCTTGGCTAGATCCGTTACTGCACCACGCCCGTGCTCCAGCGAGCCGCCAGGCTCCGGCTCAAGGCATCGAGGTCTTCCACGGAGGTTTCGGGGATAGCGGTGATTTCTTCCGCTTCCCTGCGCTGCTCACGCCGAGCCTTCTCCTCTTCCAGGTGAACGGGGTTGAAGACCACCGGCCCACTCGGAACTATTGACACCAAAGCACGAGCTTCCAAGGGTGTTTTCCGGGTTCGAGGGCCGCGCCGCTGGCCGGCATCAGAGCGTGGACGCCTGCTCTTATCCGGCGCTTCGGCCGGCTGGGCAGCTTCCTGAGAAGCGGCAGCGGTGTAGCGGGTGACCACAGCAGGCGTCCGGCTCAGGCCGGCAATGATTTTGCGGACCTCTTGTAAACGGTCGAGCTCTCGATCGAGCTCAGCAACGATGGATTGCAGCAGCATGACAGTGATTGTAGAAGGTGCGTGCAGGGCGAGTGCCCATCGCGAACAGCCGGTCTACCGGGCACCCGCCTCGGCACCTAACCACCTTGCCACCAGTCCACCTACCTGAATAACCGAATATCCTCGTTCCATGATCATCTCCATGGCTTCGTTCAAGGGGGGCGTAGGCAAGAGCACGTCTGCCGTTCATATAGCGAGCGAACTGGCAAAGACCGGCAAAACGCGACTGGTCGATGGCGACCCTAACCGCAGTGTGACGCGGTGGGCCTCGCAAGGTCTGCTGCCCTTCACCGTGGTCAGCGAGGGCCAGGCCACCATGCACGCTCGAACGCACGAGCACATCGTGATCGATACCAAGGCGAGGCCGGATTCGGACGACCTCCGGGAGATCGCTCTTGGCTGTCATCTCCTCGTGCTTCCCTGTACGCCGGACCCTCTTTCCGTGGACGCCCTTCTCGCGACGGTAAAGGAGCTGCGCACCCTCGGCACGGATCGTTTCCGCGTCCTCTTAACCATCGTTCCCTACGACCGAACCGGGATGGGCCGAAGGCACGCGAAGCTCTTCTTGAGGCCGGCCTTCCGCTCTTCCAGGCACAGATCCCGCGCCTGGTGTCGTTCCAGCGTTGCATCCTTGATGGGCACACGGTGTACTCCCCCGAATATGGCGAAGCGACAGAAGAGATCGAATCGTTGGTCAACCAGCCCGTTGCATAAGCGACGAGCCACCTATCCGAGGAGCCGCCATGGCCGCTAAGCACAATTCCTTCCGTTCTCTCATCGCTGCCAGTGGGCAAGCCCCTGTTGCTGAAGGTCCCATCACGCCGCCGGCAACCCCGGCTGCGGTACCATCACGAACTATCGGCAAGCGAACCGCACCGGATTACGTGCAGGTGGGCCTTTACCTTCCCAAGCAGTTGCACCGTCAAGCGAAGCTGGCCTTGTTGCGTGAAGGAGACGAACGAGATTTCAGCGAACTTATGCGAGATCTACTCTCAGAACACCTGCACAAGCAGGAGATCCTCTAACCGTGAACCCTGAAGAGGGTAGTATCGGAAGAGCATTCGTTTGTGACAAGGGGTGCCACCGTGACAGTCATCGTTTACGTGATCGTAACCGGCATCGTGTTCTCAGTAGTCGTTGCTGGGTTCATGCAGGACGTGCTTGGGAGCTGGGATGACGACGAAGCAGCTATGCGACGGTTCAGAACGGCCTTTGGCTTCGCGCTGTTCGGCTGGTTCTTCGGCTACGCTGTGCTCGCACACCTTTGCTAGAACGATGCGTTCCAGGAACCTTCGTAAATGACGAGAGGAGCGACCAGTTCAAACATCAACACCCTTGAACGTAAGACCGTTAGCAAATTCAGATCAGAACAAGCCATCGGCCGGGACGGCCTCTGCCAACCCACCAACGATCAGGCAGGCTACTTTGCATTTGCAGAGCCTTTCATCCGAATGGTGTGATCGCGTGCAGCTAAACCGCATTTAGAAAGGAACGAATGGCAGAGGTGATAGAAACGAGGGCTGGTAAACCCACGGTTCACTGTTACAACGACATTACTGACATGTCGGAAGTCATGAGGACCTTGAGATCTATCGTTTTGCAGCATGGGCAGAAAGTGAATATCTGTGTCATCTCTGGCACGCACGGGCGGGCTAATGGGACCGTTCTAGCAGGTGATGCGGATATAAGCTTCAAAGCAGAAGATCGCTTAACGGCCAACAGCACTAGCAGCCGCATCACCATCTGGGACTACCATCTCCTCGCGCCAAACAGATGGCAGGAACTGCGCGGCAAGCCGCCTCTGACCCACAGGTTTGTTTTAGCATTCTGTTATAGCCAACAATGGTTTAAAAACCTCAACGCTGGCGGGAACCAGAATAAGCTCTGGCCTTAGTACACACTGAACGTGAACCACATCAGAGCTGCCGCGGTCACCACAGACCTTTGTTTGTGATGAACTATCAACAGCAGTGATCGGGGTGCGTGATGACTTGCAGTTGCGGACGTCTCTGGCGTCTCGAGAACCAGGAGCCGATCTTTATTCGTCGAGGGAGACTCTATTGCCGTTGCGGTAGAACTCTGGCACAGGACGATTACGGAAGCAGAGATGCTTACCTCATTTCACCGCCCGAACGGGCCGTTGCTCTCCGTAAGCTCCTCGGGCAATCAGGACTTGTTGCTCTTCGTGCCGGACGACTTCTCACATCCCAGTCTGGCGTTGGTTACGCTTGAACCTGTTAGCTTCCCTTCTAACGCCAAACAAGGCCAGACACGTGCGTGTTGAGATGCATGTTGGCAAGCCTACTCGCGGTCGCTACGTTCGTTAGCACAAACCTTCGTTTGTGGTGCCGCAGCCCGGCCTCAATGCTGCACAACTGGCAACCCTTAGCTGGGTAAGGTACCTACAGGACCTGTACGCGCAGTTTCACGAATCATTCATTAGCCGAACGGAAGCCAAACATAGCTTTCGATGGAACATGCACTTCGTCCGATCGCGAGGCGTTGCGGTTTTCCACCGAGAGCCGTTGTGCAAACAGTCGCTGGTCTAACGGCTTCTGCTTTCTCCATTCTGCATCTGCAGAAATGGAGGTTGTGTAATCCATGTAGACGCTGATGAAATCGCGCTGAGCGTTTGCCACCCAGCTCATTGTCACCGTGATCGGGACCGTCTCTTGTGTGGAACTGACGCTATCTTCAGCCAATGCTGGCGAAGCGACCATGCTCGCAGATTCAGGCAACACCGGTACTAAAGTGACCGAGGTAGAGTGGGAGACCATCTGCGCGGAAGCGGGCTCAGTACAAAGCCCGAAAGCCAACAGTGATGATGAAATGCACAAACGAAACAATGATGAAATGAACCGCGACACGCCTACCGCTCCTGCCTATGTAACCGCGAATCCTTGCGTCGTCCGTGAGAGACACTTTGCTCGCCATAGTGATTGATGTGAGCACTCCGTGCGATGTTGCTTGCGTTCTGGGCTTCACCCTTATCCTCATACCACTTACGTTGTATCTGTGAGTAACTTTCTTCGTAACCAACGTACCTTTCCGTGGGGTTGGCCGCCGTGGTCGAACATCTTTACTCTTCTTTTGTCATTACTGGCGTCTGCTGAGGAATTTCGATGACCACAAGCCGTATCTCACCCACTATCCGTCGCATAACATTGGCTGCAGCAGCTGCGCTTCTGGTGATCGTTGCGCCTAAAGGTGCCTCTGCTCAGGTCAATTCCAACGCTTCTACCGTTGCCCTGAACGCTGTGCTTGCTGAGACCTTGGGCATCACGGCTTCGCCTTCGGTCGTGAACTTCACGCTAGCTCCAGGCAGTATTGCTGCTGGCTCTGCCCCGGTCGTTGTGAGTAGTTCCTGGGTTCTAAGTGCAACCCGCGGAACGGTTAACCTGTATGCCTGGTTCGCCACACCTGCCGCCGCTCTAACCGATGGAGCAAGCACACCGAACAACATCCCCAGCTCTGCGGTCTACGCCAGTCTACCCAATGGAATTCCTACTTCCATGACTGCTTTTAGCCAATCCAACACGCTCGGTGCGGCAAACGGAGGGCTCAAGCTGTTCACGCAGACCATGTCCTCAAGCAATCGTGCCTCGTCACGCTCGGATAGTGTGAGTTTGCAAATCAACTTGGCCAGCCAACCTCAGCTTCCTGCCGGTACCTACACTGGCACGCTGAATATTCAAGCCCAAGCACTCTAGTTCCCGGCTAAACCTCATAAGGAGCATCCGAATGTGCTCGGGCCGCCTAGTCCTTGGCTGCATGTGCGTGTTGTTATCACTTCTTCCTTTTCAATCCACAAAAGCGCAGAACATCTCGCCACTCATCGCGGAATACACGGGTAAAGCTGCCGGATCGTTTGAGGTCATCAACTCAGGATTAGTCCCAACCGTCGTTGTCCTAGAGCCCAAGAGCTTCAGCATTCAGGAAGACGGTGAGGGCATCTTTCGCGATTTGGATAGTTCCATCCATCTCGAACTTTCTGCCACCAGCTTCAGACTTGAGCCCCGTCAAACTGCCCGGGTCTTCTATAAGGTGGATGCCGACCGCCTTCCAGCTTGGCTCTGTATCTACGCCACCTTCTCTTCTGCCAAGAAACAGCCAGGGATCAACGTCCGGCTCATGCTGCCACACACAATCTACATGTATCAGCGGAACCCCTTATCTGCTGATGCGATTTCTGTGGGTCGCGTTTATTACGATGAGGAACTGCATCATGTGCTCTGTGAAGTGACCAACGAAAGTGAAAGCGCGGGTCGCGCTCGATCTGTTGACGTCACCGGCAAACACGCTTCCGCTTCTGCTGGAGGGTTCCCCATGCTTCCCCACCAGAAGCGTGTGGTCTCAATTGATTGGCACGAGGAGAACCCGCCAGAAAAGATTGACCTAGAATTCGACCATTTCTCCATCAAGCGCATCGTCGCACAGGACAAGCCCGAGGCTGTTAAGGACTGATACGGTGCGCCAGGCGACCGCCCTACTATTTGCGTTGTCCGTTCTTGGCCCCTGCATGAGCGGCCCCGCCTTCGGTCAAGTGTTTGATGTTTCTGCCGGAGCCTCCACTCTTTATGGAGCGGAAGGAGCTTCCGTTGCCATACACAGTGTCAACTCAGAAACTTCGATCGGCGCAGGACTGATCAACGGCCATTTCGGCATAGGGGCCTCCTACACCGCGCGGGTCCGGGCAGGATTTCTGACCACAGGACAGCAACAACTAAGCATGGAGCTCCCTACGGACATCTTCGGAGGTGGGCCGATCCTCGCCGGCGTCGGCGTGGGTTACCATTTCACGCCCAGCAACGGTCGAACGATCAACGGGTTCGTCGGCATGTCGTCCACGGAGAGCGGGACTCCTCTCTTTCAGTCCTCCCATCTCGACTCTCCAGCCGCCTACGTTCAGTGGCGGCAACCCGTCACGGAGTCTTTCACTTCGGTGTCCACTGCACTTTTCACAACGCGGACCGGAGGCTCGCTACTGGAGAGTCTCAGCTGGAACGTTTCCCGTCCGGTGCTTTGTGCCTTTACTGCCGGCTTCGGCGGGGGAGCTCCTTATGCTGCAGCCAGCATCGTGATCAAAAACCGGGAGCTTACCCTCGATGGCTCTTATGTTCTTCTTGGAGATCGCTTCCAACGTGGAACCGGCCCCGACCTCGCCATCTCAGAACCGACACGCGAAAACCTCTCCGCCGAGTACCACCTTACTCGTTCCCTTACCTTCTCCGGGCTACATCGGAACTACCTCACACCCGTAACGCCCGACGCCGACACCGCAAACAATAACGTGAACTTCGTAAGTGGTATCGCAAGCTCTCTCGATGAAGCAGCGGTTCAGTATTATCGAAGTTCTACCATCCTTAGCTTTACAGCGCTGCATTCTCGCTCAGACCAGCAAGCCTCTAATCTGTCGCCTGAGCCGAGAACAAGCAATTCAGGTCTCTCCATGGGTTTCACCCAGAGGATGGGAAAGTTTGAATGGAACGAGAACTTCTATAACGTTAAGAACGATGGAGGAACGCGAAACGCTTTTCTGCTTAGCGGCATCGCTGCCAACATCAACCCACATCTTCGCCTCACCGAATCGGTCACTAACAGCTCGAATGGCCCGAGTTTCGCACATGGCGGTGCGCTCATCACTCGGTTCAGCAGTTTTGAAGTCGATTACCAGCTGCTCTATTTGGCGACCCGTCCAGACCACCCCTTCCAGCAAGCCATGGTCTTCGATTCCAAGGTTCAGATCATTCGCGACCTTTGGCTCCAAGCTACCAGCTCAGTCGGACCCACCGGCTCTACCCTATATACCTTCCGCATGGGAAAACAGTTTGCCCATGCTGCCGCCGAGACCGTGCCGCTCACTCCCGCCGCTTTCGGGGACAGTATCGCTCAAGGGCGAATCCTCGATCAGAGTGGCGCACCGGTTGAGGGAGCCGCGCTGAAGATCGGTTCTAACGAAATCTACACAGATTCCAGGGGCTTCTTCTTCTTCCGCGAAAAGACGTCGCAAGCTCATTCGCTTACCGTCGTTCTAGATGACTTCATGCAAATTGGGAGCTTTGCCGTGGTGAGTGCACCAGGATCGATCCACAGCGCGCCTGAACGGAGTGCACAACCCCTTACGATCATCGTCAAACGGGTCATCGAGTCGGAGTCATCCAAGGGAACAACGGCCGCCACCACCCAGGGAACCCGCCGACTTTTCCTGGCAACGAACGAGGTGCCTCGATGAAGCTGGTCATCCCGAAAAGTGTACTTCTTTGTATGGCCGCAACCTGTACAGCACGGGGGCAATGGGTCAAGCTGAGCAGCACCCGTGCAGCCAACTCCCAAGCCTCGGGTGGAAATATTACCGTCTCCACAACGCCCTCTGTTGTAAATCTGGCCTTGGTTCCTGGCGGTCGTAGTGCGGTGTCTCCGGCCATCACCATCTCTTACGCGGTAAACCTCACATTGCTCACTAACTTCAGCCTCTACGCCTCCTTTGCGACAACATCGGCATTGACCGACAGTGGTGGGGATGTGATCCCTTCCTCCGCCGTGTATGGTCAATGCCCAAGTGGCAGCCCGACGAGCTTCACGCCTTTCACTCAGGCGGGGCCATTCGCATCCGGTTCTTCGTTGCTGGTCTACCAAACGTCGAGCTTAGCAACACTGCTTGCGACCAGGAGTCAGGCCTGTACTTTTTTGATCGATCTCACCAACCTGCCTCAGCTACCCGCCGGGTCATATTCTGGCAACCTCGTCATCCAAGCCCAGGCGCTTTGATCCCACAAGAGAGCGCCACAAAGCACCGTGTTCTCGTTTTTTTTACCGTTCAATGCCGTGCAGCGCTGAATCACATCGCATAGTAGACCATCGTAGAGAGACACGCCGTTGTCGGAAGTGGAGGGATCTACGCTACCAGAAACGTTCGTTTGTGACGAAGGTATCGTTAGACGAAGAGGAAGTTGAATTTATTTGCAAACCGGAGTGCTAGTCGTTGGCGGTGGCCCGGTGGGGCTCGCTGCAGCTCTCTTTCTGCAGAAGCAACACATCCCTTTTCTGCTCGTTGAACGGGATGTAACGGAGTCGATCCTGCCTCGTGCCAGGGGGCTGGCATCTCCGGACGCTTGAATTGCTACGCCAGGTTGGGTTGGAAGATGCGGCGCAGGCTGCCGCGAAGGCGGCGTGGGAGCAGGGTGGCTTTGGAGGCGCACAGCGCTTACGCTTCCTCCTAAAGAGACGATGGTCGCCATGTTTGGGAAAGACCCCTCCCCTTCCACGTTCTGCCCCTGCCCGCAATCGATTCTCGACCCCCTGCTAAGCCGTGCGTTGCAGGAGCGTGGTGCAGACCTCAGGAATGGATGGCTCGTTACCGGTGTTTCGCAGGCGGATGGTCTCGCTCACGCTTACGTTCAGGATGAGCAAGGCAATACGGTGGCAACGATCGTTGCGGACTACCTGATCGCGGCGGCCGCAACTCCATCCGTAGGGCACTTGGCATCGGCAGCACCTGCCAAATGTAGGGCGAGAAACACTACCTCAACCTCTTCTTCCGAGCAGACCTTGCGGCCCTGGTCTGAGCAATTCGTAAGGAAAGCCGAGAACCTTTCTTCCGTTCTGGCTTTTCAGACTTCTTTCTTCTCTCATTCTACAAAGCCGCCGTCGAGGGCTGGGGAAATGTGGGAGACGCTGAGCGTCTTCCAAGGAGCAGTGTGAAAGGTGGGACAGCTTCACCGTTCCACGCTTTGCATGGCTTTGTCGTTCCAAGGCTTAGCCATCGTTCCGAAACGTTGGCTTCCTACCGTCTGCTGCCTTCCTGCTTTGATTTACCCAGCCATATTAGAGATGCGAATCCGCCGTATACGGGGAGCTACATACAGCTAATCGAGAGCCGTCGCAACCACATCAGAACTCCGGTGACGAACAAACCCGAAGGTGCAAGACCCACGACAATCCAGAGCACCTTTGAAGCGTTGCCGCCGAACGATCCATAGTGAAGTGGCCGGATGAAGAAGAGGGCACGCACGGCCAAGGGTGCGTGGGCGATGTCGACGTTTTTCAGTAGACGGCCGCTGTACCGATCAAAGGCGACAAGGCCGAAGGTGCCCTTGCTCTGAAAGGCTTGCCCGAGTCCAGCGACACTCACCGAGTCTGTGGCTTTTTGTGGCAACAGGATAGTTACTTCGTCCGCAGCCGGATAGAGTCGGTGCGCAGTGAGCACCATCGGCTGTAGCTTAGCTGCAACGTGCGGCCGCGCAGGCATCGTTGACGTTGGTGGAACGAGCATGGCAATGAGCTGCTTGGGGCTGCCCCCAAGCAGGAGAGCGAGAAGAAAAGCGAGAACTGGAAAGCAGAGGACCGCACCTGTGAAGGCCTGAATGGCGAGCGGGACGGAAATCCAGAAGCCCCCTACCGTATGCAGGTCCCAATTCACTCGCCGCGCACGCGCGCCCCACTGGATCCTGAGTCTCTGACGAAAGCTTTTGCGTCCTGGCCACCACAGAACAACACCGCTCATGCACAGCGTGAAGAGGACAAGTCCGAACACGCCGTTGATAAGTCGTCCGACCGAGCCGGTCAGCAGGTTGTAGTGCAGGTCGGCAATCCAATCGATGAGCCCATCGCGTGTGCCGCGCTGCCCGAGCAGTGAGCCAGTGCCGGGATCGACGTAGAAGAAGCGCTCTTTCCCGCCCTGTTCCTTCGCTTTCACTACCCATGACGTACCGGGTTTGTGCAGGTCTAGTTCTTCAAGCGTCGCGCTTGGGCTCGCCGCATGAGCGAGCTGTAGAGCTTGATCTGCAGAAATTGTCGGTACCCCGGTTGTTTTCACAAATTGAGCAGAGAAGTGCCGATCGAGCTCCTGACGGTACACGAGTGTACTACCGCTCACGCCGACGATCAGCAGGAATAGACCTACGCCGATACCGCACCAGAGGTGGACCTGGAACACAGTGCGGCGTAACGGCACCGCCCGCGGTCGCTGCCACGCAAGGCGTAGAAAGTTCCCAAGCGAAGCCAGAGCCTTGTCCCCGCGCATCTAGAAATACGCTCGCAAGGTTGCGTTCACTGCGCGAGGGCTCGCAGGGAGTGAGCCGTTTGCGCTACCCACTTCGTAGTAGTGGCGATCCAGCAGATTGTTAAGGTTCACTTGAAGCTTGTAGCGCAGCTGATCGTGCCGCATGATGCCGTAGGCGCCGTACAGGTCTACCCGCGCGAAGCCGGGTAGAACGACATTCGGCAACGGATTGGCGGCACTAACCAGACCAGGGGCCGCCAAGCTGGAGTACCGGTAGCTTTGCCCCAGCACGCCGCCGCCAACCGCGAGATTCCTAAGCGGGCCACGCGACAGGGTGTATACCGTCCACAGGTTGGCGCCGTTCCGGGGATCGTTGGGCAGTGGCGTGCCAGCTGGGATGAAAGCGGCTTCGGCTGCACCCACAACGTTGGCCTGCAAAAACGCGTAGTTGAATGTTACGTCCCAGTCGGCAGTGATCCTGCCGGCAACGTCCAGTTCCACGCCCTTGCTTCGTTGCTTACCGCCGGAAATGCTGAACAGTGAATTTGTCGGATCGGGAACAAGGACATTCGTGAGGGTCAGGTGGTACACAGCGAGAGTGCTTCTCAGCTTGCCGCGAAAGAGCTCCGACTTGATGCCGCCTTCGAACTGCTCTCCAATCTCCGGCTGGAATGCTCTGCCAGTCTGCGAGGTGCCCGTAACCGGTGTGAAGCTTTTCGTCCAACTGGTATAGAGCGAAAATGGGTTGGTCACGTGGTATACCGCTCCGATTTGCGGAGAGAAGGCGTGAGCGCTCGTGTTCTGAACTGGCAGGGGAACAGCGATGTAATTTGTTCTTGAGCCAAAGTCGGTATAGCGCACACCCGCCAGCAACTGCACTTTGTGAGTGACCGATAGAAGGTCCTGAATGTACGGACCACCGGAGTTTTGCAGGCTTTGCGCAAACGGCACGATCGTCGCCGCTGGCACATCCGGAAACGGCGTGTAGACGGGACGAACCAGGCTGAGCGGGACCGGACTTCCAAGCCCATAAGACAGAGGTGGAGCCATCTGGTGGTACCACTCGCCGCCCACGAGCAGCGTATGGGTCACCCTGCCGGTGCGAAGACTGGCGTGAAGATCGTGCTGCAGGGTATAGCTCTGGAAGGAATACCGCTGCAGCGTGGGAACCCGAAGGAGTGTGGTGCCATCCGGCGTGAGTGCAGCCGGAATGTACGTTGCTTCGTTGTTTTCCGTACTGACCGCGCCGAAGGACGTGTGCATCGCTAGATTGGGTGTGAACTCATGAACCAGGCGGGCCATGCCTCGCAATTGCTTCTCGTCGATGCGCGTTCCTGACCACCAGCCGAGAAACTCACCGGTTCCGGGTAAGGACGGTCACTAAAGCCCGGAACGCCGAAGTCGTATGCAGAGTGGTTCTTCAACCAACCAAAGTTAAGCGTGAGGTGCGTGGTGTCGCGGAAGTCGTACAGCAGAACCGGCGAGATGAAATCGCGGTCGAGGAACGAAAAGTCGCGGAAGCTGCCGCTGTTCTCATACGCGGCGTTCAACCGATAGCGCAATGCACCACCACGTGAAAGTGGGCCCGTGACGTCGAGTGATGGTCGGGCGAGGGCGAAGGATCCACCCTGCATCTGCACACTTCCGGTGAACATGCGCTGGGGCACCTTGGTGATGAGGTTCACTAGGCCACCCGGTTCAATCTGTCCATACAGAATCGAGGCCGGCCCCTTGAGCACCTCGACGCTCTGAAGATCGGCTGTTTCGGAGACGTTGTAGAGGAGGTTGTCGCGGAGACCGTCTCGAAAGGTCTGTGTTTGTTGAAATCCTCGAATGTTGAAAAGACTGGTGTCGTCACCGTGCGCATAGCTCGCGTAGGTGCCGCTAACATTCGACACCGCTTCCTTCACCTCGATCACAGCACGCTCATCCATCAATTGGCGCCCAACCACACCGACATTGATCGGCAAATCCTGCAGGGCAACCTCTGTCCGTGTCGCTGAACTCGCGGTGTCGAGTATGTAGCCGCGATCCGTCACATTCACGCTGCTGTTCACCGTCGCAGGCGAGAGTTCGACGACACTTTCAACCGGCGCATCATGCACCGCGATTGTGAGGTGCTGAACAGCGAAGCCCTCGCGTTCAACCCAGACCTCGTAGCTGCCGCTCGGCAGTGCACGAAGCAGAAGGTGACCACTGTCATCCGTGACGCCGGTGTACTCCTTCAAGGTAGTCAGCGCACGAACGCGAACTGTCACCCGCGGAACCACCGCTCGACTTGCGTCCTGCACCTGGAAGTCAATCGATCCATTTGTGGAACTTGGAAGTGTTGATTGCGCTCCTGCAATGTTCAGCAAACACGT
>JAOBYI010734165.1:0-12756 GCA_030068125.1 Conuropsis carolinensis
CATACTGTCTGAGCCATCCGTCCACACTCGCACGAGACACCGCACCTGTGAATCGGCCGAATGCGTCAGAGCACTAGTGTCTATAAAGGCGTACCAAGAACTGTATTCGCTTCGTAGGCGAGCCAGATCAGAGAGTGCCGATATGGATTGCCGGCTAACCGGCTTGCCGGTTAAAAGGTCAGCCGGTAACCTTGAGCGCGATGAAGGATGACTTGCCATGGCGCGCTTCTCGGTTCCCTACCTGATCTGTCGGCCTGGCGCTTCGGGCGCCTTGCCTCGGTATTTCTGGCAGCCGTCTACGACATTGCGCAGACAGGGATTCCTGCCGCAGCGGGTGCCAGCCGATTGGGCGTCCATCACTGATCCGATCGTCCTGCACGCTGCCGCCATTACCGCCGCACAAGTCCTGAACGTCGATCTGGCAGCAGCGCGAGCAGTCACGCGAGGCAGCGGCCCACCGATCACGCCGCCGGCGTTGCGCACCCTGGGGCAGCTTGTTACGGCCTATCGCGGCAGCCCCGCCTGGCGCAAGCTCCGGACGCGGACGCAGACGGGCTATGATCAGTGCCTGTCCAGGCTGCACTGCTGGAACAACCTGCCGGTGCGGGCGATCGACGGGACGCGTATCCAGCGGCTGATCGACGAGCTGACGCCGGGCTGGGCGCGCCACGTCGTCGCCGTGCTGCGGCTGGTGCTGGAATGGGGACGCCGGCATGGCTGGCTATCGGTCAATCCGGCGTTGCGGCCGGGCCTGAAAGGGTCTGAAGCGGGCGGGGCAATCTGGCCGGCCGACGCAGTGCGGGCTTTTGTCGCCGCGGCCGATCGCCTGGGCTGGCCGTCGATTGGAACGGCGGTGCTGTTGAATGAATGGCTGGGACAACGTCAGGGCGATATCCTGAGCCTGCCGCGACAAGTCCTGCGCGATGGCACGCTGTTGCTGCGCCAGTCCAAGCGCGGCGCCGGTGTCGCCCTACCGGTCGGCATGGTCGGACACCTGGCCGAACGCCTGGCCAGGCAGCCGGCCGTGTCTACCGCGCTGATCGTGTGCGAAACTACCGGTCGGCCGTGGTCGGCCGAAACCTTCCGGCACCGCTTCGCCGAAATCCGCGCGGCTGCCAATGCGGCGCATCCGGGCGGATTTGCCATCGACTACCTGATGCCCGGCCGTGATCCGGTCGCACCGGACGCGTTCACCGTGCGGTTGCGCGAGCTGACCTTCATGCGGCTGCGCCATACGGCGGTCACGCGCCTGGCCGAAGCAGACTGCGATCTCGGCCTGATCGCCACCATCACCGGTCATAGCCAGGCTACGGTGCAGCAGATCATCGATCGTTACATGGTCCGCACTGCCAGGATGGCCCGACTGGCGTTCTCTAAGCGACTTGCGATGGAACGGGTATGTCAGGCTGCGTAGCCGAGACTATCCGGCTCGAATAACCAAATCAATGTCTAGACACCTAGACCTGCTAATCTGACAATTAGACCGTAACGTTTCTAGTAACAACTGCGGAATGTAACGATTAATCAACAAGTACCAGGTATCACGATGATGTGCAGCCACTGAATACTGTTGTGTTTTCTTTGTGTCGAGTTGGTCGTTTGTTATAGGGTGGTGCGGCCGGCTTGGATCGTCCAAGCGGCAAACCGGACTGGCCGGCGAGGCTTACTGTGGTGGTGGGACTCGCCGGACCAGACCAAAGCTGAAAGAGCTACCCGTGAGAGAACTCGAACTAGTGGTGTTAGCCGTTGCGATTGTTAACTATGGTCAACATCTTTATCAACGCCTATCCAGGAGTGAGATGAAAGTAGTTTTCACCTACCGCCGTTTGTCCTAGTCCTCAAAAAGGTCCCGCCAGAGGTGGCGGGACCACCCAGGCGGTGTGGCAATTTGCCACCACCGCCGTCAGCTAATCAAGCCCTCAATTACTTAACGTTTTCACTTTATCAGTAGGACAACGCAAATTCCGTTGCGATATAATTTCAATGTTGGTCAACATAAACCAGAATATGAGTTGGGAATCCTAATACTTGTTATGTGAGAATGTTTAGCAGGAACCCTCACATTACTTGTGATAAAAAAAGTTATCATATTTCGATAGCTATATGCTCATTAGGCGCTTCCTGTTTCGGCTGAAGTCAATGAGCGCTCACTAATTAATTTGGTTCACCATTTTAATTTGGTTCACGATTTAAGATGCTTCCTCGGCCCGCACCGCAATGTCCGGGCAGAAAAACCAAGGCAAATCAGGAAACTTTGCGCCGCACTGATCCATGATGCTGTGTGCGGTGTGTTGCGGGCAGTCGCTGGACAGCGTGCGCAGCAGATACGGCATCGGACAGTGGGCGCCATGCCTAGGGATCAGCTTCGCAATGGCGTAACGCCCCTGGCGAGGACAGCGCCGACAGGCAACGTTCAGCATCGCCGTATGTGCTGCCACGTCGGCCAGCGTCAGGCAGTCATGATAGTCTTCTGGCTTCGGCAGCGTCGTCATCGGCTAGGCGTGGCTAGCCGGGAAAGACCGTATTTCCGGCACCAGTCATCCAGCGCTTCGACCATGACATCCTGCTCTGTCCGGTTCTGCCGCAGCGCCTCGATCTTCACCTGCTGCCGGCATTCTGTTTCGACCCAGAACGAGATTTGCTTTTTGCCGATCCGGCCAGGGTGCTCGTTGGTTTTGCCTGTAGCGGGTTCCGGGGGAGCCTGCGGCGCCAAAATCGGGCGCTTGATAGACACGTCGCTTAATGGCTTGCGCACTGCCATGGTCGGGTCGTCCTCGTCGGTTAATCGTCGCAGTTAACCAATTAACCGGTTAACCGGTTGCTTGGTAGGACGTGGGGAAGCGTTCACCTGTCGCCAGACTTCGCCATAGAGCGCAGTGATTTCCGCCGCCGCGCGGCCGTCCGGCTCGTATTCCGCCGCAACCCGGCCGTCGTTCAGGCTGTGACGCAGCGCAACCCGTTCGTAGATCGTCGTCTCGGTTACCAAGCTGTCCAGCTTGCCCAGCGTTTCGCACGCCTCCTGCACCACCCGAGAGCGGGTCGGCGCGGCGTTGATGACGGCATAAACTGACCAGTTGGCGAGCTGGCAGAGTTCGAGCGTGGAAACCACTGCTTCTAGGTCGGGGATCGAGGGGCGCACCGGCATCAACACCAGGTCGGCGGCTTTGGCTGCCCGCAGCGCGGCGTGGTCGGCGTGCGGCGGCGTGTCCAGGAACACCAGCTTGTAACCTTCGCTCCTGGCGACGATGAGTGCCTGATCCAGCCGGGTAGGCGATTCAACAGCCGTGTCCGGCGTGCGAGCCGTGCGGCGATCTGCTCACTTCGCGGCCGTCGCTTGCGGGTCGAGGTCCAGCAGCAGCGTGCGTCACCGCGCGCGCGGCTTCGGCAGCCAGATGGATGGCCAGTGTGCTTTTACCGGAACCACCTTTCTGGCAAACCAGGGCAACGACGTTCATGGCGGGTTAACCTGTTAACCGGTTCACCCGTTAGATGGCAAGTGTTCCGCTAGGCGTACGCATACCCCTTGTGCTCCTTAACACGGCACTGCCGTTCAAGCGCTGCCTGCGCCTCGGCCGGCGAGGGATAGGGAACGCTACGCGTCTGTCCGGGTCTGCCGATGCGGCCCCACTCGCGTATAAAGCACTACTCGCCAAATAGGTCAGGCTGAATATCAAGCATATAGTAGCAGTGCAGGTTCTCGTCTGGATTACGGTAGGGAAGGGTGACGGTCATGCCTTCTTCAATTTCGCAATATCTTGAAAAGACAACTTCTCGGGCACGAGGCCATTGCTCGCGTGGGCAGAGGCCCTTTGCGGCAGGAGAGCCGACAGGCGATATCGCAATCACGGATGCCAGGGGCTAACCCTGCAGCGCTGCACCAATCAGCTCCCGCAGCTCGCCGACGCTCAACCAGCGGCGACGAGCATGAACCATCCGGTGACAATTCGCGCATAGGAGGGCGAGATCGGCGAGCTTGGTTTTCTCGCCAAGCACAATTGTGTGGATAGGCTTGGTATGGTGCGCCTCGATAAAACCGGCACCCCGCTCGCCATAGCGTTCTTTGAAGTCGAAGCCACACGCCTCGCAGCGTAGGACGCCCGCCGCACGTAGGGCTTGCTCTTTGCGTCGATTGACCAGCTCACGGCTCCGCTCCCGAATACGATGCAGGCGCGTCAAGACCTGCCCTTCCTGTGCTTCCTCCAGACCGCCGTCATCAACAGCCGCGATGTCTAGAGCCTCGATCCCGGTGACCGCGGCACGGATCGCCGATGCGGTCACATGAAGGCGCGTGCGATCCCGCGCAAACTCCTCCCAAACGACAACCTCGAGCTTGTTGCCCCGGGTCAGGCCGACCTTGCCGGCGGCGGTGAAAGCCGAATCGAAGCGCCGAAAGTTCATCAGCTTCATGTAGACGCCGTTGGCGTTGCGGTAGTTACTACGCATGGTTCGTCCCATGACAACCGCCATGCGCGCGAGCAGCTCGGACAGCGCAAGGATTTCCGAGCTCCGTTTGCCAAGTGGAGAATCGAACGGTGTTAGGTAGAGATCGAGGGCAAGGATGAGCTCGTCACGCATCCAAGGTGAACTACGGACGGAAGCGCTAGCGGAGACAGGCAGGACGATTTCGCCTGGTTGCGCATCTCCGAGTTCAGGAAAGACGCTCAGAAACGCCGCAGGTAGCTTGAAGGCATAGCCCTGCATCGGCCGCACATCGCGTTTCTCGGAAAGTTCGAAGGGGAAGTAGAGTGGGCGCTTACCATCTGCTTCCAACCGTGCCGTCAGTGCCTGCAGCGATCCTCCTGCCGCACGCAGCATATTGAGCGTGACGGGGTTATCCAATCGCGTAAATTCCTTCAACGGCACGCGGTAGCCACTGACTTCCTGTGCGACCGCGCCACGTTCACGCGCATAGCTGCCGCGTGCTACCCAGACGATTGGTGCCGGTGAGGGTGGCCCTGCTATCCGTGACCAGCCGATAATCGCGTTTGCCTGGCCGCTGTCATAATGGAAGACAATGTCGCCGGCATGTGTCTCGCGGAACAGGGTATAGCGCCAGTTGTCGTTGCCGCTTGCGTCGAGCAATGGCGCGCGAAGATCGATGCCGATGTCTTTGCGATCAGTCGCCTCAAGCCAGTAGCACTCATTGGGATCATTCACCCACCATCGCTCGACCATAATCATTCTCTCTGTGCATGAACTTAGATCAAACTGTATTGATGCTAAGTAGCACCGGAAATCCCACTCACCCGCTTTCGTAGACACGCGCTAACGGCATATCCGTGCCATGCGAAGTTTTATCTTGAGCACATCCAACACTGGGCGATGCTGCCGTAATGACCAAACGCCATTTTCCGGCGTTCTAGAAGCATAATGCCTGGTGGATAACACGCCGATGATGCCGACGGGTGCAGCCTCACCTACGTGTATCAAGCAAATTCCCGACAGCTTCCGTAACCGATGTTATGTTAATTGGCGGGAAGTTCTCGCGCAGTGCTTGCACAGTGCTGCCGGGATGCGCGGCGCCAGCCAGGCCCTAACACTGCACGAAGACTGCTGAACTCGCGCAAGGATTGCAGGGCCAGTCGGGGTCGTTACAAGAAGCACAGCAGCGTCAGGGCCGCTGCCGATCAGCACCCAGTGCCTGCATCCACGCTGACCACCAAGCTATACATAGTAGATAAGCCAGAGATCCCGGCACTGCTTGGCTAGGCCAGCAATCTCACCTGGCAGCGCACTTATGATCGCGCTCAGGAAAAGCCAAAAGAGACCCATCATTGAGATGTACAATCCTCCAGATGCGGTTTCTTTTAGCTTTGCAAGAATTACATCGTCTGCGGTTGCGCGAGCTGTCCTTTCCTGACGCAGCTCAGTGCTGTGCTTTTCTGCGTTAGCCCGGGTTTCTCTCGCAAGCCCGTCAGTCCGCTCTGATACTCTGCGTAAGTCTTCTTCTATTGTGCGGAGGCGCTGCTCGATGGTGGCGGTTGGGCTGCTCCTGTGTTCTATGCTCACAGTAGCACCGGCGACGACGACCGAACCGGCTGCGACCCCAATTGCCTCTGCACGTTCTCGACGGCGGAACGGCGACTGAACGCGCCACCATTGTGCGATGAGTTCGCGTACGAGTGGGCGCCCAAATTGAAGGCGTGTTTGTCGCAGGCCCCAGGCGACGGTGATCAGCCCGGCTAGCTGCATGCTCATGCCGACAATGCGGCAGCAAAGTTCACTTGGCCACTCGACTACTACTGCTCCAGCCAGCAGTACGACCACACCGGTCAGCCAGAAAAGGCGCGGTATAACCACCACCCAGCGATAAGCTTCGTTGAGTGTGATTTTGGACATCCACACTTGCAGGGAGAAGCTGGCTGTCAATCCATGCTCACCGTCCCGTCCAGCGTTACGGCGCTAACTCCTATTGAGCAGCTCATCGAGGAGGGTTTCCGCCAGGTGGCGATGTGGGTGTCGGTGTTGGCGTCGGAGGAAAAATGCTGCTTTGTGAAGCCGCAGTGTTCGCTGCAGGATTGTTTCTCGATCTCATGACGATCTCAAACTTCCGCTGTCGTTCCATATCTTCAATAAGCCGATCCTGGGCTACAGGTACTGACTGATAGAACCGGGCAAAATCATCAGCGTCGAAGCGGTTGCTCAGGCCAATATCCTGTGCCATCGCAGCAAGCAATCTACGAAGGCACTCCCGCTGTGCGTGTACAGGCATTTGGTTCCGAGAATCGAGCGCATGAAACAGCTCTGCCCAAGCCTCCCGCACAACCGTTGAATCATTGAACACGACATCAATCAGATTGAACGCGCGAACTGCACTCTCGGAGTAGAAAGCACTTCGCTCCTGCATCAAGATTGAGAACAACTGTAATTTCTGCGCCTGCCGCGTCTCGCTCCGTGTCGCATCACGCCGGAGTTGTTCAGCTAGCTTTGCTGCTGATATCGGAGTACGCCAAGTTGCAAATGCGGCTAAGCTGGTAGCAATCGCACTCAAACCGGCAGCAACGACCCCCCAGTTAATCATCAAGGTTGCGAAGCTTGATCAGCCTAGCATTTACCGGACCTCGCGGCGTTTCAACGCGCGTATAGTCTTTCTCAGCAAAGTCGAGCGGCAACTGAAACTCCAGCGTATAAGCTTCGCCCTCCGGCCCTGAGACACCGCCTTGTAGAAGAACAGTATTCGGCAGCGTCTTGACATTGAGGGCAATCGACAGCGCGGCTGGCTTGGTTTCGGCATAACGACCGTCGAATTGGCCGCCCATTGCGTCCGCACCGAAAATCAACCCGTTGCGAAACATCAACAAACCGAAACCATTTGCCACCGTGCCGGACAGGTATGCGGCGTAGATACCATCGAATGAGGAGGTCGCACTCACGAGACTACCCGTTCTGCCAACTCATAGATCGCGCGGTTGATCAAAGCCGCCCGGCTCTGGCCCATGCGGCTGGCCATCGCATCCACTTTCGCCAGGAGGTCTGGTGCGATCGTCAGGGTGATCTGCTCCTTGCGTCCGCGGATGACTCCCTTCCTGGCTGCATCCGGCGCCTTCTCGATAAAGGCATCAACGTCTTGCTCAACCTTCCGAAGGTTCGATCCTCGATTGATGGTCATTTCATTGCTCTTTCATGTATTTTAGTGTGTTTTTCATCGTTAAAAACCATGAAGACCAATTTGGCAAGCTCCTCGCACGCTTTCGCGTCGCGTGGAACCAATTCTTCCACGGACAGCCCCAAGCCGACTGCGTTCGCAAACGCCTTCCGTCGGCGGATTGGTGCGTCAAGGAGGGCTAGTTGTGGAAAGTCCGCTAAGGCCGCGGCAGCTTCAGCGTTGTCACTCGACATGCCGGGATCTGCAGCGTTGAGCACAGCATGGACACGAAGCCCGTCTCGGATTCCGTTGGCCTCATCCACCAGGCCGGCAATATCGGCCAGTGCCCAAACGTCGACCGAACGCGGTTGAAAGGGGATGATGAGCTGGTCGGTCAGCGAGAGGGCCGCACGTAATGCGGACGTGTCTCGGCCACCGACATCGATGATCACGTCATCATACTTGCCGGCCTGCCGCTGTACCTGAGGTCGCAACACCTTGCCCTCATGGTACTGCACGCAGGACAGCCCGGGTGATCGGCCAGCGTCGGCCCGGATCGCGATTGCCATCTGCGCTGATCCCTGACGATCGCTGTCGACGAGAAGCACGTCGCGCCCGCTCAATGCACGAAAGATAGCCAACTGAACGGCGAGTGTGGTCTTGCCAACGCCGCCTTTGGTGTTGCCAATTGTGACGATCACCTACCACCCATCTTAATATGAATTAACAGTGGTAGTGATTGCTTCTTGCCTGATTGTCAATTGGTATACGCTTATCCCGAATGAAAGCCGATGAAGTCGGCTGATCAGGTCGAGCTGCGTGTTCCCAGCTTGGCTGGCTGGATGCCGATCATCGTCAATCGCGCCTCTGTGCTGACCTTGTGGGCCGCCGTAGTGGCCGAACGCCTGGATCAGCCACCTGAATCGCTCTGACGCTGGGACGGGCCGTGGCAGGCTCTGCAGCCCGCGTAAAGGCCTGCAGCATCGGGCGGGAGGAACGTCAGGTCGATCGGGATGCCGAGACATCCCGGCCGCATGTGTTTTGTGGCGAATGTATCACAAAACACCTCCGCCCAACGTCTGGCTTTAGGTCGTCTACCGTCCGGGTTTCCAGATGTGGGCAGGGGCAGCAGACCATTGTACCCCTCACGGGGAGCTATCAGCCAACGCACAGGTCTCCGATCGGTCGCAGCACTGCTTGCGATCGCACCCGTTGTGAGCCGTCTTTCTTGCTGGCTGCGTCAATGGTTAGCCAAATGGGCGAGGAAGGCCCCAGCGCTCTGCCTGTTTTCGCTTCTCTGTCTCGTGCATGGCCAGCCGGCGCGCTGCCAGCAGATCGGTCGAAGGGGCACAAGAAGGGATAAAACCTTTGATCTGAGTACTAACCCCGGCCGGTTGCGGTTCAAACCCCGGCAGCAGGGGCAGCGGCGCCTGATCGAGCAGTAGCCGGTCGCAGGAGTGCGGACGCCGACTGCCCCGCGAGCGCCATTCGGGTTCGATGAACCGAGCACCACCCTCGGGCAGATGGAACACGTAGTCGTTCTCCGCCTGCCGCGCCTGGCGCACCCGGACACCGGTTTCGGTGATCCTCCAACCGACATCGTATTGATTGGTCCAGTTCAGCATGCCGGCATCGCGCAGTTGGTTGTGCGTGCGTTCCACCGTGGCAACGGAACAGGTGTGCGACTTGCGGCGAACCGCCGCGGCGATCTCTTCTCGGGATGGCTGCCGACGGTCCAGCAGCACCAAGTCAATCGTGGTCTCCGCCACAACCGCCTGCTTGTCGCTCAAGTGCAGCAGCTTGGCGGGTGAACCCCGCATGCGGCGGATCTCCGCCTTCCAGCGGTTCGCCATGGTTTCGTTCTCGACACGCGCTCCCGGCATCGCGGGATAGCCCGCTACCGGCCGGGTCACCCGATAACGGGTGGGGCCAGGTCGAACAGGCAGGGATATGGGCATACGCTTCCATCCTCGGGTTGGCCGAGGCCGAAGCCGGGTTGGTGATGGCACGAGTCCACCCGCGCCCATTTTCAGGGCTTGCAAAAAAGACCCGGGAATGCGAGATAATGAGTTGTTCAGACTCCATCATCTATTCCCGGCATTGCCGGATGTTCTCGGCCCGCCCTCACCGGCGGGCCTTGGCATTTATGGGTCTGGGCTAGGAAATTCCTTTCGTCTCGACCGCAATCGCGGCGTGTGAAAGGCTAAAGCACTCTCGCCTAAGCCGCCAGCCATGTTCGATCAGGCACTCGCCTGATTTCGCTGGCTATTCCAAAAATCTTGCTGGCTGTGTCGCCCAGAACCCGCGTTGTAGTTCCGCCGCGTCGCTCAGCCCGCAACCGGATTTTGCGAAAGCGCGGCCAAGGCTTTCAACCACGTTGATGCATTTTTGGAAGGAGCCGACCTGCGTCGGCGGGCCGAATCGGCGCTGTGCCTCGTGATCAACGGCCTGCGCGGATCGAAGCGACACAACCTGCTGGTGCTACCAGGCTTTATCCTTCTCGGCGCATCAGGAAGCCGCTCTCGGCCCACAGGCCGCAATCGTGCTACGGTCGCCTATGCAGGCAGGGCGATGGCGATGAGAAATCCGTGGCTCAAGAAGAACCCAGCGATGAGCCTGTTTTCGAGCGCGGCGAATGCCTGGATGGGCGCTGCCCGTGGTCACGCGACTGTTGCAGCGAAGCGGCAGATCAGCGCCGGGACAAAAGCGACGATGCGGCCGAAGAGAAAACGTCGCTATTCAGGTTGAGATCCTGATCGGAGAGGCAGAAGAGGCAGCAATCGCTGTCGGTGCAGCACAAGCTGCATTATAGCAAGTGATTAAGCTAGATGTGTCAGCTTGTAGCTTTATGGAACGGGTACAAACCGTATACACAATAGACAAGCCATTTAAACCCGATCCACATATAGAATCATTACGTTTCACAGTAAACAACGGTCTTTACTGAAAAAGGCAAGTGGTAATTCAATGGGTGTCATCCACAAGACACAGTATGCCTTGTAGCTCTATAGACGAGGGAGATTTCTCCGGACTTCTGCGGAGAAACACGTATAATCGTGAGTTGGGTGCTTGATTACGGCAAGCACTCACTTCGCCTTTGACACGACTATAGGATGGAAATAGCCATGTTAGACCATGAATTCGCAAGAGTTATCGCAAGCCTAGGGATGATTGCACAGTTCCTAGGGCTATCGTTGGGTTTACATCCTATCGTTACGATAGGCGTTATTTGTGTGGAACTTACTACCCTCTTCACATAGTCACTTGAACACCTGCCGGCGCTTTCCAGAGCGCTGGCAGTTCTCCCACCCATCAATGTCACTTATATATGACATCGGTGAGCCCACCCGGGACAATAATCAATAAGCCGCCTTGGGCAACACACTTTATGTGACGTAACATAAATAGAGCGCTCAAGTGCGCTTGAGTGATGCATTTATACATCACCTGGTCCGCAACGAAGATGCTTAAGCGTAGCCCTGCGTCATAGCAGCCAATGCGGATCAGCTACCTAGTTTAATATAACATCTTGTGCTGGCTTATTGCCTGACATGGTGCGCTGCTGCTGAAGGTTCGCCCGCACCGGCAAACACCTGCTTCGATAGGATCGTGCCGAACTCGGCCTGGAACGCTTCCAGCCGCCGAGCAAAGCGCGTCATGCCGGCATCCAACTAGGCCTGCTAGAATCCCGGCGGCAAGGCCCATGCCCACCACGAATTGCGCCATGGCAATGCCAGGCGCGATCACGCCGAAGGCGGCATCCGGCGTAGTCGAGACAGCGACCCGCACCACCTCGCAGCAAGCGCCAGAAATGCCGACGAGCGGCGCCCCGGCGGCCGTGGTCGATAGAAGCGGCAGCCAGCCACGCAAACTTTCCATCTTCCGTCGCGTGGCAACTGCCATCACGCGATCGACGCGCGCTAATGGAGGGCAGAGCGTCATGCGTCCCACAATCGATAGCTATCCCGAAATGTCCAACCTGTTTGAGAAAACGCTCCCTGTTCCTAACCTGTTCACTCTTGGCGTTGTCTGCATAACAGCCAACGCTCTGTCCTCGCACTTGTCGGCCTGATCTGGCTCACGCTTGCTGATATTATCCTTTGTGCCTGCGCTTAGGCCCTATTTGCGCTGGAATGCGCTCGGTGTAAGGCTTCCGGGTTCTCCAGGGTGGTGCGAAGCCGGCGCCGCCGTTGCTTGGTTGATGCGAGTGATTTGGCGGTGCAAGGCTTGGATGCTGCCGCTCATCAACCCAGCTTCCCAGTAGGTAGCTCGTGGCCTGCTTAATCACCCGAGCTGCGACTGCGATCGGACAGCGTCCTCGGCAATGCGCACCAGTTCGGCTTCGGCATTGAGCTGATTGACCGCCGTAGGTTGACGAAATCGCGGTGCAGGTTGTCGAGGGTGGTCTTGTAGCTCAGGCGGCACGGCGCCAGCCTCACGCACCGTTGGATTGTTTTCCTCGCCAGGATTGCCTAACTCGTTGTCACTCTGGCGCCCTGCGCTATGGCGTTCGCTGGTTCCGGCTTCATCTTGTCCGGCGGGCGGTGCGAGGGGCACTTGGTTGTCGGGGCCGGTTTGGGTGGTGCGCTCACCCTGCCAGAGTGGTTTTCGCTCTCCGCTGTTAGGGCTGGATTGGCGGAATACCTCACTGCTTTGCACCTCCCATATCGTGCCGTCGCCTGCCGGTCGCAGCAACACATACAGACTGCATGCATGTTCGCCGGCATCGTCCACCTGGCGCATCACCAGCAATTTGGAATCGTCGCCAACCAGCTAAACTTCGCTGAATGCGTCATCACGGCTTGCATGAAGTTGACAGGGTCTTCGTAGCCAGCGCGAGCGAGTTGGGTCCGTCGCAGGGCAATATGTTTTCGGCTCGCTCGAGTAGAAGCGCGGCGGCGTCTTGAGCTTGGGTAGCCGCATCGTTGTTATCAGGCTCGTTTTGTCCCATCTCCATAGCTTCTGGCTCCCGTGCGCTGCCCACTTCGGTTCCGGCCATATCTCCGGGGTTGGTGGCAAGGGACGTTTGGTCGCCGGTTCCGGCGGAGGTGGTGCGCTCATCTCGCCAGAAAAGTTGACGGTTCTCGCCTCGGGTGCGAATTCCGACGGAAGGCGGACAGCGATTCCGACGGATTGCGGACACTGATTCCGACGCAAGCCGGACGGTGGTT
>JAOBYI010745227.1:0-12697 GCA_030068125.1 Conuropsis carolinensis
CTGTTCCGATGCAAGCGGGCAGCGGTGTCCTGGGTTGACCGTCCCAAAGACCCGATCGGAGCGAGGCTAGCAGCCGACGTACTTCCGGCCGACGAGCTCCAGCAGACAGGATGCACATGCGCTTACGGCGCAGGCAAGCCCTTAGCGAGTTGCTTGCCTTCCCAGTCGATCTGTGCGGCCGTGATGCATATACGTCCTGACAACGATGTGTGCTACGCGCCATAGCACTTCTTAATCGTTTGAGTGGTGGTGAGCCTTCGCACAATCCTTCGTTGTATAAGTTAGGCCACAAAATGCACACCGAGTCCTCAGCGCACCAGCGCAACTGTCGGTCACCTCGACCATAAATGCGTGCGTCTCACATGCATTACGGTCGGCATAGCCTGCGATATGCCACCAATCGCTACCCTTTCAACGAGACAGGCACGTGAAGCTAACGCCAAGTCTTACGCTCCAAGCATCTGTGGATCGTTCTAAGGCTATAGTCCAGGAATAGCTGCGCTCAGGATTTCGAGAAGACCGGAGCGTCGCGAACGTTTGAGCGCGCGGACTGGGCCCGGGCTACCTGGATCGCCACGCACAACGCAGCCCGGCAAGCATTGTTCATGCTTGTTACCGAGGGTTTGTGTGGCCTCTCGTCCAATCGCGATCCAGATATTGAGTGAAGTAGCTGATCGAAAGGGCTCGGCAAACGAGCATTCCACATATTAGGCAAACCGTGCTAAGAGGGCCAGCACTGTTTCACGATTCGGCAGAGACACGCGAGGCGCCGTCAGTCCGCTAAGGCGAAAGCTGATCACCGACTCGAAACAGCTCCGGCTGTGAGATTTTGTAGCTGACTATTTCGATCCAGCCCCAAAGCGCGAAACTGCTCCCATGTCTTCTTCCCATGGAAGTCGAAGTGCTGCCCCCCGACCTTCAACACGTATGTGTTCCGATCAAATTGATTGTTGTCTGCGGTCCCCAAAGTGTCCATCAGGCCGCTTGAGCCGCCAGAGCCTTCGTAGGTCACTGTGTTGCTGACCACCGTGTTGTCACGCCCGAGATAGCGCCCCTGATCGCCTGCCCCACGCTCCTGATTGATGACTACGATGCCATTGCCGGCATCAGGTCCTACTACGACAGTGTTGTTTCGAACGGTCACATTTGAGGAATTTTGAATGCTGATCTGGGCTTGCCAGAGAGCGATCCGCGGAGGAGTCCCATTCCAACGGACAGTGTTCTGCTCGACAGTGGCACCGTAGCTTATCTCAAACTGGATGCCGGAGCCACGATTGTTGTCGACGCGGTTCAGTCGAAAGATGGCGTCGTGATTGTCGATGTCAGCCCACAGGCCGGCCCCGGCATTGTCATGAACGTAGTTGCGGAGCACCTGCAATCCCTTTGTCTTTGCGAACTTCGTCCCACCGGCTTCCCATGCGTAGTCATAACCTGCATAGTTATTAAAGGCGACTTCAGAGTCTTCCATCACCACGCCTACGCCTCGTCCGCCAACTCCCTTTTGCCCATTATGGTGCACGTGGCAGCGAAGGATTTGACCATGATCAGCGAGCTGGATCCCCGTACCATGGGACAGTCGCACCTCGGTATCCGTCACCGTCCAGTTCTGCGCTCCCGCGGCCCCGTTCATACCGACGCCCTGCGCGCCGACTGCGCCGAACTGGGCCGGTGAAGCGTACTTTTCGACGATCATGTGCGATATGGTCACGTTCGATGCCGAGTTCTTAAAGGCCCAGGGCGCGGAGGCAAACTCGACTTTGTGCCCCGAGGGATCAAATCCCAGAACAGCGGTTCCGGTAGCGTTGTCATAGAACCAAGTCGTCCGAGATAGGTCGTCGCGACTCGCCACAGCGCGGAGCGGCACATCGTCAAGGTACAAATCGGTGCGCAGATCACACATCGGGTGATCTGCGAGACACTTTGCCGCCCCCCTCTGCACCTTCCCGATGACCGCAGTCCAAACACCTCCGGCATTCTGAAAATTAAGGGATCGAGCGCCGCTGAGGATGACCTGGCCCTGGCCCTGGAAAGTATCGCCATCCTTGGGACTGATCTCTCCGAAATACTGCCCAGGAGCGAAGAGAAATGTGCTGCCCGGAGGCGAAGAGGCGACTCTAGCCGCGACGTCCACGCCCGGACTCAGACGGACATTTTCGCCAGCCCCACTTCTGTCAATACCAAGGAAGACCATGCTGAGGATCGACAGGCTGATGCACGACCCACCCTTGCTTCTCAATGCGAATTTGCTCACCCTACCTCCTGCAGGCGTTCCGCGGGCAGGAAGTGCCGGTGCATGGCCTGCTGAGACTCTGTCGCGCGACGACGTCTTACCTGGTCATAGTACGTTACTTGAAGCGCCACACCGAAGCCCATGACGGACCAAAACCAGATCCCCAGTTGCGGTCCTTCGAGTGCGACGTCGAAGCACGAATCCACTACGAAGGCAGTCCAGTACGCCAAGCACCACAGAGCGACTCTCGACCAGACCTCGTGTCCGTTTCGCTTTGCATGAAGCACAAGTGAGACCATCTGGACGAAAAAGACGCCCAACAGCACAAGCCACAGGAACAGGCCTGGCACCCCGGAGCGCGCCAGAACGCTCATAGTGGAACTATGTGGCGCTCGAAGTGTGTTGGCTTTTGATAGACGGAAGCCATCTGAATCAGCGAGGTTGATGCCATAGCCCTTTCCTGTCCAGAAGTACGGACCACGAAAGGTGTAATGCACGATCTCTTTCCACCACAGCATGCGCCAATGGGCCGTTTTGCTCGCCGCGCTGTTTGCGGATGCAGAAGGGTACACGAGGCTGAACACGTTAGTTTCCAGTTGCTCCAGCGATAGGCTTCGCTCCGAACTGACACGAACCTCCGTGCCTGCTACACCGAAGACCAGAAAGACACCGACCACTGCCCCCACAAAGAGGCCCAGAGTGCGGCGCCAGCTGATCCGATTCGCGAGGAGGTTGACCAATACAACTGCCACAATGCAGGAGAGCATGCCGCCTCGATTAATCAGCGAGACAAAGACAAAACCCACCAAGGCGCAGCCAGTTGTGATGACATAACGCACAGATGCGCGAGGGCGCGACTTAGGATGCTGCCACAAGAGATCGAGCGACAGGAGAAGGTAGGCAAAGACTCCGGCAAGATGAGCTCCGATGTCACTCATCTTGATGGAAAAAAAGTGCGTTCCACCCGCAGCTTCATCGTTGGCGTGCAGCAGGAAGCGCAACACCAGAAGTACACAGAGCACGGGCGTGTACCAAGCCAGCAAGCGGCCGTAGGCGTATGGGACTCGCGCAAGAACAGCGGGGCGACGGATCAGCAAGCTCGCGACGATCAGCAGAAAGAGTCCGTAGATCCAGAGCGCCGAATCTCGGACTGTATCGCTTCCGTAAAGTCCTAGGTAGGGAATTGCACAGGCAGAGCTAAACAGTGCAAAGATGATGTACAGTCTGCCGCTCCACGTTCTAAGTACCGGAGAGATCGTTCTAGGCACAAGCGCCATAATGAGCCCCGGAATGAGCACCACCTCGCCCACAAAGATCGGCGACACGCCAATGTGAGCGAATCCTCGATCCAGAGTCATGTAGCCGACAAGCAGGATGCCAACGAGTTTGAGCCAGTAGCGATACATCGACTTAGGATCTCGCGGACCGGGTCTCCTTAGTGAACAATGGAACCGTAGATTGCAGCGCCGGAGGCCTGGTAGGCCAGCTGCTTGGTGTTGATCAGGGCGAACTTCGTCTTGCTGGTGGGCACGTACACGATGTCATCTGGCTGAAGCTGCTGTGGTGAGGCTTTGCCGCGCATGATTGCCTTGTAGCTGGCTGGGATTGTGATGATGCCCTCATCCGTCTTACGGACGATGCGGATGTCGCTTGTAGAGGCGTAGAGGGTCGTATCCATTGCGAGTGAAACAGCCTGGACCAGCGTCATCGCGCCATCAGGCTGCATGACATACCCCCCGGGACGGTTTACCGCCCCAAGCACGTACACAATGCCTGCCCGCTTCACGACAACACTGTCACCAGCTTCAACTGTGAAGTGTTGCAGATTCGCGTTCTCTCCGTTTCGATCGAAGCGCACGACCTGCTCTTCAGAGTTGCCGGCGTGTCGGAGCAAAACCCGATTGCCGGCGTCCGTAGTCGGTCCACCCGCCATTGCAATCACGGTGAGGAGATCGGTTGGTGCGATCAATTCGTATTCTCCAGGTGCCTGGACCTGCCCGAGTACGGAGATCTTCGGTGAGACATACTGCGCGATGGTGATTGCAACCTGTGGCTGTTTGAGCAGCTCTCCGCGTTGGTAGGCGAGGCTCACCGCCTGTTGTGCTTCCGCTTCGCCCATGCCTTGCACGTGAACCGGACCGATCAGATTCACGTTGATGTTGCCCTTCTCATCGACGCGCAGGTCCTGCCCGAGTTGAGGCTCGTTCAGAACAGCGAGGTGGAGCAAGAATCCCGGCTGGATGCGGAGCTTGTCGAAGTTCATCGGAGATACCTGCACCGCGCTGGGAGAACCAGGCAGGGTTCGCGGAGCGGAGTAGGATGCCCCACCGATCGGCGCAGGCTGCTGTTGCGGTACCAGGGAGGGAGTTTGGCCGAACGCCGTGGCGACTGACATGGCGCTGAGCAGAGCACCCCAGAGACACTTTGGGAAAACGTTAAACATTGACATAGGAGCGAGCGAGATCCTTTCCCCGGTACCCGTAGTACCCGTAGAAGCTGGCTGAGTTCGGCGCTAGATCGTTCACGATCACACCCAGAACCCTTGCGCGGGCGTGAGTAAGGGTATTGCAGGCACGCTGGAAAGCTTGTTGGGAGGTGACGCCTGCGCGGACAATGAGCACCGCCGCATCTACGTGCGGAGCCATTACGGAGACGTCAGCAAAGAACGAGGTGGGCGGCGAGTCGATGATGATGAAGTCGAACAGCTTCTTCAGCTCCTGAAGAGCCTCGTGGAAGCGAGGCGATTCAAGGAGTGGAAGCGGGTGATCGGAGACCCAGCCAGCAGGCAGGAAAAAGAGGTTCTCCACAGAGCCATGGGACTGAATGTAGGAAGGAGGTTCTCCTCCGTTTGCTAGCAGGTCCCAGAAGCCCTTCGGCTCGGAGCGGTCTTGCGCGTGATGCGCTCGCACGTTTCGCAGATCCGCTCCGAGCACGAGCACTTTGCTGCCGCCTGTGGCGAAGGTCATCGCGAGTCCCGTCACCGTTGTAGACTTGCCATCGCCGCTCAGGGGGCTGGTCACCAGTAAGGTCTGTGGCACGGAATCACGAGCTCGCAGCAGGATGGCTGCCCGAATCTGGTTGTAAGCTTCAGCAGCCATTGCCACCTGACCCTGTTGCTTACCAGGACTCCCTTCTCGACCAAACCTTCCCAGTGCACGCGACGCAGTGCCGGACAGCGACAGCCGCGTGACCGGCGCCAAGGTAGGGATGGCACCAAGTACAGGCAGTGGAGAAAGTGCTTCGAAGGCTTCAAGGCTTTCGATAGCCTGGTCGTTACGGGATAGATAAAAGGCGAGTGCTACGCCGAACAGCAGCCCGACCGCAAGCCCGACGGGCAGATTGACGAGGTAATTGGGACTGGCCGGCCGAGGGGTTGACATCGCGGGGTCTAGAAGAACGATATTGGAGCCCCGGACACTGGCAGCCACCTGAGCCTCCCTCAGCTTAGTGACGAGAGCCTCGTAGAGCGCGCGGTTTCCTTCTGCCTCCTTGGTGAGCAGCTTGTACTGAGTAGCTTTGTCGTTAAGTTCGTTGGCCTCAGCCGCCTGTCGGTTGAAACTCTGCTGTAACATCTGTTCATTGCGGCTCGCGATAGCGAGATCGTTCACTGCGCGAGCGCGGAGCTTCTCGACTACCTGACTGATCGAGGCTTGGAGCGAGTCGAGTTGATTCTTAGTCTCCTGGAGCGCAGGGTACTTGGATCCGTAACGGGTCTGCATCTGCGAATACTGCGCGTTGATCTCCGCCTGCCGCAGACGTAAGTTCTGCAGCAGTGACAGGTCGGCGCCACCTACCCCATTCGCGATCTGCGGATTCGCGCCAAGGCCGACGATGACTTCCGGATCTCGCGTCGCCAGAAGCCTGGCGATCGCCTCTTTCTGGATGCGCTCCGCCTCCGCCTGAACCACCGACTGGTTCAGCGTGACCAACTTCTGCAACATGGGGCTATCCGCATTGTCCGTGCCGGTTCCGACAAAGCCGAAGAAGTTGTTCTGCTTGCCGTAGTCGGTCAGCTTGCTTTCAGAGGCCGTCACCTGACCCTTTAAATCAGCGATCTGTTTCTGAAGCCACTCCGAAGCCTGCACTGATCCCTGGTAGTAGCGTCGGATGTAGTCACTGTTATATCGGCTGACAAGCGAGTCAATCACCCGCGAGGCACGAGAAGCGTCCTTGTCTTTGAAGGAAAGTTCTACTAACCGCGTTCCTGCTACCGGATTGATGGAAAGATTCGACTCGAACCTCTCGATGGCATAGGTCCTCCGCTCAGGCGCTTGCGCCAATGGGAGCTGTGCCTCGGCAAGGTACTTCTTCTTAGCCGGACGGTAAGACCTCTCAGCCCCTAAGCCGGTTTCCTCAATGATTTCAAGTGCGAGTGAGTTGCTGCGGAGCATTTGGACCAATGTGGTGATGCTTGTGCCAAGGTCCTCGGAGGTCGTTGCCGGGTCAGGATTGAAGTCGCTCAGACCAAGCTTGTTGCCGTCTGCAGCCTTAAGCTCAATGCGGGCTTGGGCTTCGTACTTCGGTGTCATCAGGAGCGAGATCACCAGCGCAAGCAACAAACCCACCGCAGCTGAGCGCAGGATCACCTTGCGTTGACGGCGCAGCACCCGAGCGATATCGCCAAAGGTCATTTCATCCTGCTGGCGCGGAGGTCCAAAACCATCAAACGCCGTGAAAGCAGGCGCGGGGAGCGCGTCCGGCACCAAAGGATTCTTCTGCATAGTTTGTCTCCACTAAGATCGCTTGGCTGGCAAAGCTACCCGAATCAGGAAGCCAACCTTCAACGGGGCCGATCTAGGCAGTATTCGGAGGGAGCCCTCTGGCGGCATCAACGTCTCCGATTGCAAGTGGATACTAGCACGCGAGGACCACCCTATCCGCTTTGAGGGATGCCCCACCTCACAGTCATTGGTAACCAGAAACGGTGAACCAGTACGCGTTAGGAGGTGACCGAAAGCAACGGCGACCCCAGTTGTGCCGGAGTTCTCCCAGCTGCTGCTCGGTCCCTTAAGTCCTGTTTCATAGAAGCGAGCCTGATGCGCCATCGCAAGAGTCTCGGGATGGCCTTGATTGTGACGGCTCACGAGAATAAGGAGAGTCGCGACGCTGCTTCCGACATAGATCTGCCATGTTCAAGGGCGACCCAGTACAGTAGAAACTACTTGCCCTGGGGTTCCGCATCAGATTAACTTGCGCTGACTCCATTTTAAGCGAAGGAGCTAAGCTCAGCCTGGCATAGACTAAGCTGCACAAATGGCAATCTTTCATGATCGGATACGCGAACTAGTTCGGGAAGAGGCGCAACCCGCTCACAAATTCAGCCACCAAGAACGTCTATATCGCCTCTCGAAGCTCGTCGGCGAGGGCTTGCTCTATGATGACGATGTCGTCTTCGCGGCCGTTTGGCTTCACGATCTGGGGGTCTTCCACGGCAACCGTCCGACGGAGCCAGCAGAGTTAGAAGGATGGGATCACGTCGCGTATGCTGTTATGAGGAGTGAGTACCTGCTGCCCTCGCTCGGTGTCCCGCCTGAAACGATAGGACGTATCATTCAGGCAATCCGAGAACACCAACCACACGATATTCCAACTTCTCTAGAAGCGACAATCGTGCGCGATGCCGACATCCTCGAGCAGCTCGGCTCGATCACTGTCCTCCGCACCTCGGCTAAGCTGGGCAGTGACACGCGTTTCGTTACTTTCGATGATGTCGCAGCACAGCTGAAACGCCAGCTTCGCATTTTGCCTGACAAGATCGCTCTACCAACTTCAAAGAAGCTCGCCGCACCACGACTCCGGGCGCTAGAAAGCTTCCTCGCAGCGTACCTTGAGGAGTCGGTCGAGTAAGCAGCTGTCCTACTGTCCTTCCAGCGAGTAACGCTTGATGCCGATAAGCTGCAGCAAGGTAAGCCAAATGAACCTTGGATTGCTGGCCAGGTAGCGACGAAACAACCGCTTGGGCTCATGCATCATCCGGTGCAGCCACTGCAAGCCGCACCGCTTGATCCAGTCTGGGGCGTCTTTTGCATTTCCACTGAGGAAGTCAAATGCCGCACCCACACCAACCATAAGGGTTACGGGTAGCCGGCCTCTGTAGCCAGAGATGAAGCGCTCCTGCTTGGGGGTGCTCAGCCCACACCAGAGGACATCTGCCTTGGCTTCTTCTAGTTGGGCAGCTAAGGCCTGCTCTTCCTCTTTGTTCAAGGGACGGAACGGTGGCGTGTACACCCCGGCAATCTCTAGCCCGGGGAACCTGCGCTGCAACTCGTCCCGCAACTGCTCAGCTACACCAGGTTTTCCACCATAGAGGAAGTGTCGATAGCCCTTCTTCACGGACCTTTCGCAGAGGTAGGCCATGAAGTCGGGACCATACACCCGTGTCATGCCCGAAAAGCCGCGTAGCTTTCCCAACCATACTGTAGGCATGCCGTCCGGAACCGTGAGAAAGGATCGATTCTGAATGTCGCGGAATGCCCTGTCCTCCTGAGCCTCAACGATACCGTGAACACCGGTAACGCAGATGTACTCACGGCCCCCAATCTGAAGTAGCTCCTCGGTGCGGCTCAGCGCGCTCTCCATCGAGACCGCGCTGATCCCAACGCCCAGAATGTTGACCCGATCTCCCGTCATCGGATTGCGTGCCCTTGCCCAACTGGCGCGAGCATCTGGCTCTCAATCCAATCGTAGGTGAGTTTCATACCCTCCCGCAGCTTGATCGAGGGCTCCCACCTGAGGTACTTCTGAATGAGCGTGTTGTCGCTGTTTCTTCCATTGACGCCCTTTGGAGCCCCGAGATTATAAGTGCGCTTCAGCCGGATGCCAGCTATCTCTTCAACGATGTCCACCAACTGATTGATCGTAACCAGCTCACTCGAACCTAGGTTGATCGGCTCGAGAATGTCACTCTCGAGGATGGCGCGCGTCCCCCTGACACAATCATCGATGTACATGAAGGATCGTGTCTGGTGACCATCGCCCCAGATCTCAATCTCGTGCTTGCCGCTCATCTTGGCTTCCAGGACTTTCCGGCAGACAGCGGCAGGCGCCTTCTCTCGTCCACCCTGGTACGTCCCCAACGGACCGTACACATTGTGGTATCGGGCGACGCGACAGGTCAGGCCAAAGTCCTCGCGAAAGTGACGGCACATCCGCTCCGAGAAGAGCTTCTCCCAGCCGTAGCCATCCTCAGGCAGGGCAGGGTAGGCATCAGACTCTTTTAACGCGACCACATTCGCATCCTGCTGCTTCTCGCCGTTGTAGACGCAAGCAGAGGAGGAGAAGAAGAATCGTGAGACGCCTGCGTCCTTTGCGGCCATCAGCATGTGTGTATTGGTGAGAACGCTGAGCATGCAGAGCGCCTTGTTGTTCTCGATGAAACCCATGCCGCCCATGTCGGCGGCAAGCTGGAAGACTACGTCCACACCTTCAGCCGTTTGCCTGCAGTTATCAAGATCCCTCAAATCCAGCGCCAGATTTTCCGGCCCCTCCAGGTGCTGGTACCACTCGGAGATGGGCTTCACATCTACTGCACGGACGACGTCGATGCCGTCCTCTAGCAGTGTCTTTACGAGATGGCCTCCGATGAAGCCACCAGCCCCACAAACTGCAACCTTGCTACCCTTGATGTTCATAGCTCCCTTTTCCGCCTTCAAGTAAGAACAGAGGTGTGTAAGTCGTAGGCCCATATAGGCCTGGACTGATATTTGATTTGGCCGGTCGGTCCTGGGAGGAGGCTAGCATATGCCCAGGTGTGTCGCAAGTGTCATCTAAGAACCGCCAAGCGTAATCTACCTTTCGGTTACTGGCGGCGTCTATTCGCCTCGCCATCAGACAAATCCCGACGGCTGCATCATCTTCTGATAGCGTAAGTCCCACGACGAGGTTGCTTCTGCTACACGGAGGAAGCGTGCGGTTCGAGTTAGCGTGTACAAGCGATGTCGGAATAGAGATTCCTCCGATGCCCGGATTGGATCCTGCGCTCTGGGGTTTTTCAACCCGCTTCGCGGAGTCCTCCGGTGCGCGCCGGACTCATACGCCTCCCTCCTCTCCAGGCCCAGCAGTATCGGTCATCATGACCGTCTACAATGGGGCGCGCTTCTTGGAAGAGGCTGTGGCCAGTGTGCTCCGGCAGACAATGAGGGACTTCGAGTTTGTTGTTGTGGATGATGGCTCAACCGATGCTTCTGTCTCGATACTCCGCGCGATTGAGCTTACTGACCATCGCCTAAGAGTTGTAGAGCAGACCAACCAAGGAATCGCGGCAGCGTTGAACAGGGCGCTTGCAGAAGCGACCTGTGATTTAGTCGCACACATCGACCATGACGATCGTGTTCTTCCTGAGTGGCTCGCGATGCAGCTATCCTTCTTGGAGCGCCATCCCGAGTGCAGCGTGGTTAGCAGTTATGGCTATTTCCTGAGCACCTCAGGCGTTCGCTTTGGCTTCTCGGGCAATCCGGTCGACGTGGAGCGAGGTCGTAGGGAACTGGACCCTACATACTTCGTTGAACTGATTCACTCCTCCGTACTTATGCGTCGAGCCGATGTGCTGAAGGTTGGTGGGTACCGCAGCCTAGGAGCGGAGGACCGGGATTTATGGGGGCGTGTCGTCACGTCCGGATTTACGATACGCTGCAACCCGATCCCGCTGGTGGAGTATCGCCTACATGGTGCATCCGAGATCGCACGCAAGCGCAGCAGGCAGCAACGCTTCGCCCGGCATGCGGTTGACATCAATATCGTTCGACGACTCAAGGGCGAGTCAGAGCTGACCCCGCAACAGGTCGAACTTCTACATCGAACAAAACCGCTACACTGGCGACTGCGTAACTCCGTCCGGATCGCTGCGGGAAGGAATTTCCGCATCGCCGCCCGGCACTTCTCAGAAGGTAAGTGGACTCGGTTCGGATTCCGGCTGCTGCTTGCTTTCCTGCTTCGGCCGATTTACATCTTTTCTCGCAGCCGGGCGAAGATGTGGCGCCATCCCGAGGGGGAGGGAGTTAGCGAACAGAAGAGGAGAGCCTCCACTCGCGGCTGACCCCTCGTGCCTTGCCAGTCCGCATCAAGGATCCTAGGCAGCCAAAAGTCCGAGCGGGTGAAGAACCTTTATGGGTTCATCCCTAGTTTAAGAGTGAGGGTTCCTCACCCCTTGCAGTTCTCGATCAGAAAACCCGAAATCGCAGTCCCGCTCCTAAGCTGTACGGGTGCGCCGCGCCGTACGTGAAGTCGGGCCAAATCTGGTATTCAAAGTCAATGAGCCGCACGGAGAGACGGCTACTACCGAGTTGGTAATCGACCCCCGCTCCCGGAGCAACCGCAAGGTACGAACCTTTCGCGTAGGTATAAGGGAAGGTGAAGCTCCCCTGCCCTACCAGCACCTTAAGATACGGAGTAACCTGACGGTGCGCGAACGCATAGCGAGGTCCAATAAGTAAGTTGCTGAGTTGAGTCTGTTCTGCTCCTCCAGGGAGAACCTGTCTAAATTCGCCCTCTAGCCCTAGAGCCCTGGTCAGGTGCAAGTCAGCAAAGATAGCGTACCCGCTGCTATGCTGCTTTCCATAGGGAAACGAATAGTTAGAGTAAGTTGCGCCGACGGCTACATAACTCCCGGCTCCAGTGGCCGTCGGCGAAGCCTGCCCGTATAGTCTTGCTCCCGGAACCGAAACCGCGAGGAGAAGGAGGAGCCTGCCCTCTAGACTACGAATCACTTAGTCACCGTCAGGTGGATAGGTACTGCGTAGGACGAGTTCCCCTCTGCATTCGAGGCGAATACCTGAAGCGTGTAGGTTCCCGGCTGAGTCGTCTTCACGTTGAGGCTTGAGCTGCAGCCGGAGATAGTTCCGAGTGTTGACAAGATCATAAGGCAGGCTAGTAGACGAGTGGAGCGAAGCTCGCGCCTTCTACGCGCCGCCAGATTCATTAGAAGCAACCCTGCAGGCAGGCCACCGAGCAAGATCTTCGATCTCGGGTCTGCGGAAGAACGCGTTAGCTTGGCGAGCTTCCCTGAACCTAACGGATTTCCCGTGTCGATGGTGACCGTCATGGATTTTCCGGCACCGTCGGGGAGCTGCACATCCGTCTGTGAGAAGGTACAGGTTGCCTCTGCTGGAAGACCACCACAGCCGAGAGAGACTGTTCCCTTGTAAGTCGAGTCGGACGAGAACAGGATGCCGAGCGTAGTTCGTGAGCCGCTCGCCAGCGACACAGTTGCGGGTGTGACCTGAAAGCTGAACTGTGCGGCGCCACTCGCTAGAATTACCTCAGCAAGCGGAGCCGAGACGCTTGCGATGTAAGCGCTGTCCCCACCGTACTTGGCTGTGATCGAGTGTGTTCCCTTCGCCAAAGTGCTGACGTTCAAGCTGGCCTTCCCACTCGCCAGCGTAGCTGTTCCTAAAACGGTTGTTCCATCGAGAAACGTCACTACGCCAGAAGGGACAGCAGTGCCTCCGGAGGCGCTGGCGACCGCAGCGG
>JAOBYI010756276.1:0-11571 GCA_030068125.1 Conuropsis carolinensis
ACACCCTGATCCAGAAATACCGTGGCTGGGAGCCCTCGATCAAGCTGCGCGAGGGCATGAAGCTGACCTACGACTGGATCGAGAGCCAGATGCTTGCGCCCGTCGGACAGGGGCACGCAACCCGATGACGGCTGATCGGGTCAACATCCTCGGTGTCGGGATCAGTGCTGTCTCGATGACGAGCGCGCTGGACCGCACCGAGCGGCTGCTTCAGGAGGGCGGCCGCGAGTACATCTGCGTCACGGGGGTGCATGGCATCGTGGAGGCCCAGAGTGACGAGGACTTCCGAGCCATTCAGAATCGCTCCTTCCTCACCGTTCCGGACGGCATGCCGACGGTGTGGCTCGGTCACCTGCGCGGCTTCTCGGGCATGACCCGTGTCTACGGGCCTGACTTCATGGCCAACCTGTGCCGACGGTCTGTGGGGAAAGGCTACCGTCACTTCCTGTACGGGGGAAAGCCGGGGGTGGCCGAGCAGCTGCGAGATGCATTGCAGCGGAGGTACCCCGGGCTGGAGATTGTGGGGGTCTATACGCCCCCGTTCCGCCCCCTCAATGACGAGGAAGAGCGCGATCTTTCAGCGCAGCTCGCGGCCGCCAAGGCCGACGTTCTGTGGTGTGGCCTGAGCACGCCCAAGCAGGAGCGCTTCATCTCCCAGTACAGGGGCAGACTTCCTGTCACTCTAATGGTCGGCGTCGGTGCTGCATTTGATTTTTTGAGCGGCAACGCCAAAGATGCACCTGACTGGATGAAGCGATCCGGCCTTCAGTGGTTTCACCGCATGGTGCACGAACCCAAGCGGCTTGTGCGTCGTTACTTTGCGAGCAATCCGCGGTTTCTCTGGCTCACGCTGCTGCAGTTTGCCGGCCTCAAGCGATATTCGCTCGGGTAGCGCACCCGGCTCCCGCTAGGGTGCGGTCTCAGCCCGGTAGGCCATGAGAAAGTCTTCAAGAGACCGGAGGCGGGGCGCAGCGAGTGCACGAGAGGAAGGCAGCGCGAGCTTCTCCGGCAGCGCTCGCTGCTGGCGCTCGAGGTAGGCTGCGACATCATCAAAGGCGATGAACCGTGTGTCACTGCCCAGTTTTGCCGCCGTACGCAGGACAGCGATCGAGCCGAGTTGCTCGAGGATGTCGGCGTCCCGCACGATGGTTGACTCAAGGGAAGTTGGGGTGTTGTGTGGCTGATGTTCCTGGATGGCCTGAACGATGTGCTTCACCGTTGGGGGCGGGACGTCAAGCGACGGCAGCAGTTCTTCCGTGCGCCGAACGGCATACGCTACATGATCCCACTGGGCCAAATCGTCGGGGTTGGCCGGCCGATTTCCGTCAAAGACCCCCAGGTCGTGCAGCCAGACGGCTCCAAAGACCACGTCGTCATCGTAGGCCAGACCCTCTCCAACCAGTGTCGCCAGCCGATACAGCCGTTCCTGGTGGCCAAACTTATGCGGCGGCGCGGCTTCCTGCCGAACGAGTTCTAGAATGCGATCGCGAAAGGGGGACATGTGGTCAGCCTAATCGAAGTCCCGAAGGTGTACTCCACGACAAGCTGTTTGTAACTCAGGTCGGGACAGCTATGGTGCAGGGGTCTTGAACACCGCTCAGGACTGGAAGCGAGAATGCAACAAGTCACGCCGAGGATGGACGATATACTCCAAATATTCATGCAGCTGAGGCACGACGGGCAGACCTGGCCACCAGATACTTCCAACAGGCACCAAGCTGACAAGGACCTAGCGTGAGTTCTGCCGTAGTTCCCGCAAGCGGATTTCTCTCACGCTCCCTGCAGCGCATCGGCGGGGGTCGCACACCCATCGCGCTGCTGGATCAGGCGCTCGTGAGTGCCGCGAACTTCATCACCAACGTCCTGCTGGCACGCGCGTTCGGCATTCGGGAGTACGGGGTCTTCGCACTCTGCTGGGTCGCCGTCCTCTTTGTTAATAGTCTCCAGTACGCCTTTGTGATCACGCCGATGATGAGCGTCGGGCCAAAGCAGGACGAGAGCTACCGCTCGGCATATTTTGGCGCGGTGCTGGTACAGGAAGGGGTGTTTGCGCTGGTTGGAGCAGGCCTGATGTTCGGTGGCGTGCTCTTGTCCAAGCGCCTTTTTCCGCAGTGGGGAGTCGGCTCGCTCGCTCTTCCGCTGGCCGGCGCTACCATCGCGTACCTTCTCCAGGACTTTATCCGCCGGTATTTCTTCTGTGTTCGCCGAGTCAACCTTGCGCTGGTAACGGACTTTGTCAGCTACGTCACGCAGCTGCCGCTGCTCGCGGTGCTTGCTCGCCGCCACGCCCTGTCGCTCTCCTCCGTCCTTTGGATCATCGGGGCCACCTCCCTGCTCGGCTTTGTGAGCTGCGTTCCATTTCTCGAAAAGCTCGTCTTCACCCGGCGGGATCTCCGGGACGTGGCGAGCCGGCACTGGAAGATCTCCCGCTGGCTGGCCTCCTCATCCTTCATGCAGTGGGGCGCCGGGAATCTGTTCTCCATGGCGGCCCCGATCTACTATGGTGCAGCTGCCTCTGCCATGCTGCGGGCTGCCCAGAATATCGTCGGAGTTGCCCACATCTGGTTTCTCGGGCTTGAAAACGTTGTGCCCGCCGAGGCTGCGCGGCGCATGAAGCACAAGGGTCTCGATGGCATGCTCTCCTATATCCGGGGCATCTTCGTCACCTGGGGCGGCGTGACCCTGGTCTTCACCTCCCTGATCGCGCTGGCTCCGAACCTTCTGCTCAGAATCACCTATGGTTCGAAGTATGCCAATGAGGGATCGATCCTTAGGCTGTATGCCCTGCTCTACCTCATCACCTTTGTCTCCGGACCGCTCCGATCAGCCCTGATCGCGCTTGAGTACACTGCGCCTATCTTCTGGGCTTATCCTGCGATGATTGCTTTTTCCGTGGCGCTTGCGGGCCCGTTTGCACGCAAGCTGGGACTGCATGGCGTGATCCTTGGGATGAGCGCCACCGTGTTGATCTTTCAGGCGATTGTGGGCGCCTTCTTGTTGTCACGGGTTCGCAAGCTGCGCCGAGCGGACCACGCTGGCCAGGACCCTGTCGCGCTCGATCGGGCTGCGGACGCAGCCTCGACGCCGTAATCGGGAGCGGCTGCGGGCTTGCGTTCAGGAGCCTGCAGCGTTGCGGCACGAGCAGGGGATCTCGCGCTAGCAGGGTTCGCGCGCCCGGCGATGAGGCGCGGTGCTGAGTACGCCTGGTAACAAGGGCGCTGCACCGCCGCTGACTCGTTATCTCTGGCGCCCGCTGCTGGTTACCGATGGATGGGAAAGGCGCTTGGCAGGGCGGAAAGCGCCTACATCCCATGGTAGTATCCACTTGCGATCGCTGGTGCTGGTGACGGAAAAAGGGATACGCGGCGAGGCGAGTCTGCCCGCCGGATCGGCACGATCTGTCTAAGTCGGCTAGTTTGCCAGCCTTGATGTTCTAAGTGGAGACTAAAGTATGCAGAAGAATCCATTGGTGCCGGACGCACTTTCCGGGCCCGTTCAGGCCCAGTTTGATGGCTTCGGCCCGGCTCGCCGGCAGGATGAGATGTCATTTGGGGACATCGCCCGGACGTTGCGGCGACAGCGCAAGGTCATCCTGCGCTCGGCCCTTGCCGGTCTGGTGTTGGCCCTGCTGGTCTCGCTGATCATGACTCCGAAGTACGAAGCCCAGGCCCGGATCGAGCTGAAATCCGCCGATGGAAACAAGCTGGGGCTGAGCGACTTCAATCCCGACCCGGCTGCAGCTGCTGACGATCTTGGCACCAACCTGACCACCCTGGTGCAGATGCTGCGCAGCAACGCGCTTGCGCTTGAGATCATCGACCAGACAGGCCTGGGCAACGAGCGGGCGTACTTCCCGGCGAGCAAGAAGTTCCAAGCCGAAGCGAAACTGCCGCTCGCCGAGGCACCCGAGCGACGAACCTACGCCATCAAGCAGTTTGAGTCCAACCTGTCCATTGATCCGGTTGCCGGAACGCGGCTGGTGCAGCTTTCCTTTAAGGACCGGGATCCGGTCCGAGCCTCCCGGGTGATTGATGCCCTGATCAGCCGGTACAACAGCGACTACATCCGGCGCTACTTCCAGGGTTCGGTGCAGGCCTCGGAGTGGCTGCAGAGACAGATTGCCGATCTCAAGGGACAGGTTACGGCGTCTGAGACCAAGCTGACCGACTACGGCAAGCAGAACAACTTCTTCGGCTTTGTCGGCACCGGCACAGACACGGCTGACAGCCCCATGCTGCAAAAGCTTGTCACGCTCAACCAGTCCGTTGTGCAGGCCGAGGCGGAGCGTATTCAGAAGGAAGCAACGGCTCGCCTGCTTGCCACGCGGGATCCAGAGGTTATCGTCGGCCTGGGTGCGAACCCTCAGATCGCCAACGGTGTTGGCGGGGCCGATCTGACGCTGCTGCAAAACCTCCGGCTCCGGCAGGCGGAGGTCAGCGCACAGTACTCCCAGATGGAGACTCGCTACGGCTCCAAGTACCCGGCGCTGCAGGAGACAAAGAACCAACTCGACTCTTTGCAGACCTCCATCAATCAGGTGGTCGAGAAGCTCAGAGCCCGCGCCGTCAACGACCTCGCCATTGCGACCCGCAACGAGCAGATGTTGCAGCAGAGCTTCAACCGGCAGGCCGCGGAGGCCAACGAGCTCAACGACAAGGCGACTCAGTACAAGCTGCTCACCAAGGAGGCGGAGGGCAATCGCGCGCTCTATGAGGCCCTGGTCACCAAGCTGCGGGAGGCGCAGGTAGCTGCCAGCGTTCGCGGGTCCAACATCGTCTTGCTTGATCCCGCAATGTCGACTCCGCGACCGGCCAGCCCGAACTACCTGATCAATCTTCCGGCCGGCCTAGCTGTCGGTCTGCTGATCGGCGTTGGGATTGCCTTCTTCCGGTCTCGGAGCGACCAAGCGATCGAGAGCCTCGAGGCCTTTGAGTCGCTTTCGCCACTCCCGGTGTTGGGCGCTATCCCCACTCTGGCACCCGTAACGCGCCTGTCGCTCTCGGGGGCGGCGTCGCGGGCTATGGGCAGGTTCGGCCGGGACACCGGCTCTACGAAGAGGCAGGGTCAGGTTGCCATGGCTGCGGAGGCGTACAACCAGATTAGGGCCGCCATCCTGCTCCGTGCCCGCGATGCCGTTCCGCAGACTCTTCTGGTAACAAGCCCCCTCAGTGGAGACGGCAAGTCGACGACTGTCACTGGGCTGGCGATGACCTTTGCCACCGGGGGAAGCAAGGTGCTGGTTCTTGGTGCGGACCTCAGGAATGTTCGAGCACAGGACGGGCAGTCGCGCTCTGAGCCGAAAGGTTTCTGGGATCTGCTCGCTGAGGGTGGCGAACTTCCCTCCTACATCCAGTCGCATGGCACCGTTGAGAACCTGTATTTTCTACCGGCTGGCAGAGTCTCCGAACATCCGCTTCCACTCTTGGAGTCCCCGCGCTTTCAGGACACACTCCGTGAGTTGAAGAAGCTCTTCGACTTCGTCATCATCGACTCTCCGCCCACCTCATTCTTTGCAGACGTTGCGGTGATGGCTCCGCACGTGGATGCAGCCGTGCTGATCGTTCGAGCCGGTGTCACGTCGCAGCAAGCCTTCAATCGCGCCTGCAACACACTGGCTCACGCCCGGGCCCGTGTTCTTGGCGTCATCGTGAATGATTTGGCGCCGAACTCCGCCAGCTTCTACGGATACTACGGTTATCGGGGAAAGGACCTCGCTCGCTCCTATGCCAATGTCTAGCTATCGCCCGCACAGCCTTTGGGTTGCCATTCTCGGGGCGCTTACCGCTCTGACCGCGGCCGCTCAGACCCCGTCGCTCGTACCGCAACAGCAACCCGCGCCCATCGGCGGGGCGAGCCCGACCGTCAACCCGAGAACGATACCTGGTGCCCCAAGTGCGGTGCAGGTGTCCCCCATGAACTTCGACAAACTGCGCATTCAGCCGGGGTTCCTGCTCCATCTCAATATCCTGAATGAGCCTCAGCTCAGCCAGGATCTGCGGGTGGACGAAAAGGGCAACATCACTGTCAATTTGATTGGTTCGGTCCACGTGCAGGGTATGGACGAGGCAGAGGCGCAGAAGGCATTGACCTCTGCCTACCAGAGTGGCGACGTCCTGAAGCAGCCGCAGGTCGCCATCACCATTGCACAGTACGTGTCGCCAAGGATCTCGATACTTGGACAGGTTCAGGCTCCGGGAGAGTACGAGCTGATTGCGCCGACAGACCTGCTCACCGTGATCGCGATGGCGGGTGGTCCGACCACGGATGCAGGAAACCGGGTGCTGCTCCGCCATGCCGGCAACCAAGAGGAGCAGGTGGTTCGCTTTGACCGGAACGGGGAGAACGCCAGCTTGCAGCACTTCACCGTGCAGGCTGGGGACAGCGTCGTAGTGAAGCGGGCCGGAATCGTCTATGTGCTCGGCGCCGTCAATCGTCCCGGAGGCTACGTCATGCAGCCGGACGGTGCCATGTCGCTGGTGCAGGCGGTCGCCCTCGCGCTGGACACGACCATGTACGCTTCTACCCAGGATATTCGGATCGTTCGCAAAACTGACGAAGGGATCATCACGATACCAGTCAGTTACAAGGCCATTATGCAGGGAAAGGTCACGCCACAACAGCTCCAACCAGACGACATCGTCTACGTGCCTACCAGCAAGACCAAGTTCGCGCTCATCAACACCAAGCAACTTGCCTACCAGGCCTCGGGCGCAGCGATCTACGGAATGTTGGCTCACTAGGGAGCTTGCCGCACGGAACGCCCAAAGGATATGTACCGATACTGGCTCAAACTCGTTGCTGCTCTCCTAGTCGGCTACATGACCCTGGATCGTGGGTTTGCCCATATTGGCGTTTCCCCCGTTTTTGTGGGCGAGTTCGTCCTTATCCCGGGTGTACTTATGGCGCTCGTGCCCGGAGCCATCTCTCCGGTCTTGAGAACGTGGAGCGGCCGTATCTATATTGTCTTTGCACTGCTTAGCCTGATGCGCGCCGTTCCTTACCTTGGCCTGTATGGCACGGACACAGTCCGTGACTCGGCTCTTTGGATCTACGGTCTCTTCATGCTGATCGTTGCCAGTCTGCTGATTCGCCGTCCAGCTGTTCTGCGTCGGATCCCCTACGTTTATGGCCGGTTTCTGGTCTGGTACACCCCGGTCCTGTGCGTCCTGCTGGCGATGCGTTTCGCGTTGCACGCAAATGATGAAGCGGCCGGGGGCACTCGATTCTTCTCCATCAAAATGGGCGATATGGGAGCTCATCTTGCAGGCGTCTTCGCCTACCTCTTGCTCTCGCTTGATCTTCTCTGGCAGGACCCAGGGTCCCGTCCTCGTGCGTCAGTACGTTACGTCATCACCACGGCATGCGCGATGATAGGGTTTGTATTCGTTTCGCTGATCAACCGCGGAGGAATGCTCTCCTGCTTTGTGGCCGTCGCTCTGGTCAACCTCCTCGCCAATCGCATTAGCTGGCGAAGAACCCTGGTCATCTTCGCGGGGGCGGTGGTGGCTGTTTTTCTCGTCTTCGGGGCAGCCGGCGCGGAGATCCGAGTCAGCTCAGAGCGAACTCTCTCGCTGGAGCAGCTAGAAACCAACATCGTAAGTCTCTTCTCTCCCTCTGCGTCTGCAAACACCGCGGCAAGCAACACTGCCCGTTGGCGCATGATGTGGTGGAAGGAGATCGTTCGCTATACCTTTCAGGGGCCATACTTCTGGACCGGCAAGGGGTACGGCATCAATCTCGCCGATGCAGACGGCTTCCGCCTGTCCCGAGACAACACGCTGCGTGCGCCGCACAACTCAAGCATGAGCGTTCTTGCGCGCTCTGGTGTGCCGGGCTTCTTGCTCTGGCTCGCTTTGCTGGGTGTCTTCTTCGTTCAGATGGTTTCTCTGGTGCTTCGTGCAAGACGCGAGGGACATCCGGTCTGGTCCAGAGTCGCTCTTTGGTGTCTTGCGTACTGGACTGCTACGGTGATTGATTCCTGCTTCGACGTAGCCCTTGAGGGTCCCCAGCTAGGCATCTGGTTCTGGTCACTTATGGGCTTCGGCATTGCACTGCAGGTAATCTATCGTGAACAGCTCGGCCGCCAGATCTCGCGAGTTCCGCAGGCTGTCTTCGCGGATCGTCGGTTCGCTTCCGATCGCTTTCAGGAAGCATGAAATGGATTCTTATGGCACGGTACCCGGTTCGAGTTCATGTCCTCTGTCTCTGCTCTGTTCTCCTAGGGTTAAGACAAGTGTCGGTAAGCCAGACTGTCCAACTCACCCCCGGAAGTGACGTGGGTGCCCGCGTCGCTGCTTCTTCGCCGGGCACCGCATTTCTGTTCGCGCCGGGACTCTACTACGGGGAGATCAGCCCGAAGGACGGTGATTCCTTTCAGGGTCAAGGGCAGGTCGTCCTCAGCGGCGCCCGCTCACTCACCTTCCAAAAGGTTGGAGATGTATGGACGGCAGCCATCGGAACGGTGTCGCGGGGTTCATCCAAGTGTTTGACCAGTCATCCACTCTGCGACTTGCGCACGGACCTCTATCTTGACGACGTGCCCCTCACCCCGGTTCCAAGCCGGGATGAGCTGTCGAACCATACCTGGTTCTACGATACTGACGCGGGTACAGCGGTCATCGGGTTCGATCCTTCCAGTCATAAACTCGAGTTTGCATCGGCACGCTGGGCGTTCAGGAACTCCGCCGCAAATGTGACGATCTCGCACCTCATCGTCGAGAAATACGCTTCTCCTGCACAGTTCGGCGCGATCGGTGCACAAGGGGCGGACCCGAACGGAGCACCTGGCGCCCAGAACTGGACGGTCACTGACACGGAGGTCCGCCTCTCTCACGGCACCGGGATTCAGCTCGGCGATCATGGTCACATTACAAGGTGCCACGTTCACCACAACGGGCAGAAGGGCGTGGGCGCGAAGGGGGCCGGCGTCGTCATGGAGGACTCAGAGGTAGCGTTCAACAACTACGCTGGGTACGATTACGCCTGGGAGGCTGGAGGCACCAAGTTCGCCAGGACAACTGGTCTGCGCGTTGTGCGCAACTACATTCATGACAACGCCGGTGCCGGCCTGTGGGCCGATATCGATAACCACAACGCTCTCTTCCAGCTCAACCGCGTCGACAACAACCGCGGTACAGGCATACAGTACGAGATCAGCTACGGTGCCACCATCGAGCAGAACACGGTTCGCTGGAATGGAAGCCCACCACGCGTCTCGTTGTGGCACGCGCAGATCAGCGTGCAAAATTCCTCAGGTGTGGTCGTCAAAGACAACACTGTGGTGGTCGGAGCCGCGGCTGGAAATGGCATCGTCGTGATCAATCAGGAGCGTGGATCAGGCGACCAGGGTCGATACCTAGGGCAGAACAACTCCATCGTAAGCAACACCGTAACCTACGAAGGTACCGACGGGGCGAGCGGTCTCATGGACACCCTGGGCACGGCCGACAACAACCTCTTCGACCGGAACACCTACGTTCTGAAGGCAGGGGGCCAGCATTTTGAAAGTCGGGGCAAGAAGACTTGGGAGCAGTTCCGGGCAGCAGGGCAGGACCAGAACAGCCGACTCCAGGACCTTACGAGAGGATCCGCGTCGGGCCGATAAGCTCTGACTGCTCCTGGACGGGGTCCAGATCCGTCTCAGGCATGGAGTGTCTGCGCCGAATAGCCTCGTCGTAGATGGTGATCAACTTGGAGCAGTTCTGTCTTGCTCCATAGTGGTTTTCGTATTCCTTGCGGGCATTCGTTCCCTTGAGCGCGGTTGCCGCGGAGTCGCTCCACGCACGAGCCGCGATGCGACGTAGCGAGTCTGAATCTCCCGGGGTGAACAACCACCCCGTTTCGCCCTCCCGCACCAGCTCCTGCTGCGCGCCAGTCCGGGTCGTGATAGCCGGGACGCCTGAGGCATAACCTTCCACGATGACGCGGCCGAAGGTCTCATTCCAGGTTGAGGGCATCACGACAAAGGCGGCTCGCTCCAGAAGCGCGCCGATCTGCTTCGGCGACAGCCTTCCCTCGCACTTGACATCGCGCTCGCCGGCCGCCCACGTCCTGACTTGCTCTTCCATGATGCCGCTTCCCACGATGCGAAGAGGTACGTCCAGCCCGGTCCAGGCTCGCATCAGGGTCGAGATGCCCTTTTCTTCCGAGAGTCTGCCGATGAACAGTGCGTATTCCTGCCCGCTGGCCTGCAGTCCCGGATCCGGAACGTAGTTTTCCTTAACTCGAATGAGCTCCTCGGGGATGCCGGAAGCGAGCAGCCGAGCCCGCGTGTACTCAGCAGCAACGATGTAGCGATCGACCTTGTTCCGCCACGTGCCCACTAGATCGTGGAAGCTGTTCATCGCCACCACGGTAGCGGTTTGCACCTTTGAGCCCCGATAGCAATTGCGCTTGAGCCCAGGCCAGGGGAATCGTCCCACGCACCGTTCACACTGCTCACCGTTGTAGAACAAGTTTGCCGAGGGACAGACAAGCCGGAAGTTCCTCAAGGATTGAACAACGGCAGCACCAGCAGCTCTGGCGCCCCAATACCCAGCCGGCGAGATAAGGGGCAGCGTGTTCTGAAAGTGCACGACCTCCCGATCCGTGTCGCGAACCATCTCTTCGAGCTTGTTGCTCGCTCGAAAGGACCAGATCGTCTCCCACCCGAGACGCACTTTTTGCAGAGCGTTGTACTGGCGAATCTCGTCGTTATGGACTGCGTACGTGAGGATGTCGTGGCCAAACTGCTTCAGCAGCTCCGCCTCTTCCTCAAAGGACCGACCTTCTCCGCTGGGCGAGCTGGAGTCATAGTAGTCATGAACCATCAGCACTCTCATGCCGGTACGCCCCTACGTGCCAAGATGCACATGCCAAGTACGGCCATTGTCAGGAGGTCCGTCGAGCTTGAGCCTTGCGGTATCAGACCCACCTGCCCGTTCGAGCGATGCGTCCCAAGGCCAGACTTCCGAAACCTCAAAGAACTACAAGTGAGCACAACCTGTCGAAGACAGGCAATCCGATACGACGCTGCGATCGTACGGCACCTCAACAGTATACCTGTACCGTTGCGTGGGTCAGGAAGTCACGGGGCTATCTTTCAGTTCGCTCATGGCTCAGAAGAGCAGGGTACGGCGCGACAGACCCTGCCCAGGTCAGCATATTCAAGGCGTAACAGCACAACGCCGGCGCTCGGGAGAGGCCGGCGTTGCACGTGGAGTTAGTTTGAAGCTACTTGGTGAAGACTACCTTTCCATGGTCCTCAAACCCGGCGTTCTGGAACTGGGCAAAGGTCTTGATACCAAAGTCCTCAAAGTGGTGGTGGTTCAGGTTTGCGCCGATGTGATACGTGTTGTAGTCCATCACATTGCCGCTCGCGCCACTCTGGAGACCCATGAGACCGCTCTGCCCGTCCTGTCCCTCATAGGTAACGTCGTTATTCTCCAACGTGTTATTGCTGCCATTCGTGTTCGGGATGCCACGGTCCTGGTTGATGATGACCAGGCCGCTGCCGAAAGCCGCCGAGACGGTAAGCGTGTTATTGCGCACGATCGTCTTGCTGGAGTTCTGCACCGAGATCTGTCCGTCCCA
>JAOBYI010767334.1:0-25198 GCA_030068125.1 Conuropsis carolinensis
CTCCGTCGCGTTCCCACTCGCGACGGAGCCTGCCATCCGGGGCTGCCCTGAATTTACCTGTATCGCCTCACGAAAACTTCTATGCGCCGGTGCGCATCACAGTGAAAAGACGCATAGGGCCACTCCCCGCTGAACTGTACGCCTGAACCAGCAGAGCCCTGTGGAGGCTGTGCACGGCAACGGTGATCAAGACCCGGATGAGAAGAGACACGTCCTGCCGGGCAGATTGCTCCCAAGTACGGGTGAGCGCACGTAATCACCGCAAAATTTAAGAAGCGAGGACGAAATGCTGAAGCCCGATGCATTTCAGCAACCCTTTGTCGCCTTGCGAAATATTCCCTATCTGTGTGGCGACCCGGATAATCAGGACCACTCGCAGGGAGGGGTGCTCTGCCAAGGACAGCAAGTGTGGACGACGTTCAGCGCGGTGCCTACCCGCAACCACCAGCTCGAAGCCGCCTTTGTGGAGGGAGTGGGACTCATCTCTATTGATCCACATTGGTTGATTCCAGCCGACCTCGTATCCCAGCGCCGGCAGGAGTCCTAGATGGCGAAAGCCGCAGGTAAGTCAAAACAGATTGACTTTCCCAACCTCATGGGTGACCCCAAATCCCGATCAACCACCCACCATGAGCCTACGCACGAGCAGATTGCCCAACGTGCTTACGACAAAGGGGAGCAAGGCGGTCGTCAGCCAGGTATGGCCGCATTGGATTGGATCAGAGCGGAAGAAGAGCTGACAGGAGCCACTCTATGAAGCCGATCGAGTATCGTCACAGCTGCACTGTTTCCCGAGAAATTCCGTACAGTGTTACAGACTGCTCTTCCAAAGGATCTCAACCAAGTTCTGGAACGCTGCAGATCGGGCGAGTGGTTTGGCTCGACCACGAGATCAGCTCTACACCTAGCGCGACGAGTGTTCAGGCGTACGTTGATGGCGTGGGCCTTGTCCGGATCGATCCCACCACTCTATCCGCTGTGTGTTAAAGCTTCACTGGAGAAACCCGATACAGGTCTCTTCGATGGAGCCTCCTTCTGAAAGGAGGATGTCTGTCATCAGTCTCATCTGAACTCATCTTCCTTGGCAGCCTTACCCTTACAGTTTTTGCCAGCATGGTCCTTTCAAGGAGGCTGGAGCAACTCGGAACCTGGCTGCGTTTCTCCGCGTCGCTGCTAGGCGCCATCGCAGCGCTTGGCGCAGATGCTCCGGAGATCTCTTCAGCGATCACCGCGATGAAAGGCGGTAACCATGCTCTCGGGATCGGTATCGTGCTGGGTTCAAACCTATTCAACCTTGCATTTCTGCTGGGATTGAGTGCACTGATTACAGGGTCCATCAAGGTGGGTCGCCGGGCGTTGCTTCTCAATGGAGGAGCGTCGCTCTGTGTTCTTGTCATTGTTGCGTTGCAACTGCTTGGCTGCATGACAGGATTCATGGCCCTCCTTCTGCTTGCCTGTGTGATGATGCCCTACCTGATTGTGCTTGCGGTGTCACCGTCACGCATACTTGGCTGGGCAGCGCGCTTTGGCTTTGGCCCTGCTACTGAATCGGCCAAATCAGAAACGGAGAAGGATGCCAGACGCGCAGAGCAACCACCAGCACCGTCCCCCATCGACCTCCTGGGAATTATTCCTGCCCTGGTCACGATCGTCGTCGGGAGCATTGGGATGGTTCAGAGCGCGACGGCGTTGGCGAGTCGGTGGCAAATGAACGGTGCTCTTGTAGGAGCAGTAGGCTTGGCCGCACTGACCGGCGTACCCAACGTTGTCACTGCGGTGCAGCTGGCCTTGCGACGGCGAGGTTCAGCGGTGTTTAGCGAAGCGCTGAACAGCAACACATTCAATCTCATCGTCGGAGATTCTGTACCGATGTTTCTGTTCGGCGCTGGCGATATCTCTACTCAAGCTCACATTGCACTCTGGTTTCTTCTAGGCACCACAGTGGGCGTAATCGCCTTTGTGATGCTACGTGAGCGCTTAGACCGTGTAGGAGGAGTTGTTGTTTTGGCGGTGTACGGAATATTCGTCACCACGCTCTTGCTGCACTCTTGACCCGAACGCCCTGGTGGTGTCGTGAGCTGCTCGTGGTACTGGCGCAATGACCTGCCCCGTGCGGAGAGCGGAATAAGAAGACTGAATGGCTACCGTGATACATATGTCGATGTCACGCAGCCTTCCTTCCGCTCTCGCCCACTGCTTAAGAGGGTGGAAAGTGATCCAGCATCTTGTCGATTGCTGCATCCACACCTGCTGTGTTCTGGTCGGCGCTCCCGGAAACACCGCGCTTTGCGACACCACGCCACACCAAGTGCTTTGAGTTGCCGTTGTAGAAATCCACCACGAGCGTCCCAACCTTGTAGTGCTCAACTGTGGTCGTCGTCGTGCCGAAGCCAGGCCCAAAGCCTCCCCAGTAGTAGCCAAACCCAGGATCGTTATAGAAGGTTTGGTATTCCTTGCGATTGTGTACAGCCCCGACTGCTGTGACGACCAGATCACCCTGTCCCTGGGCAGCCGTTAGCCCTTTGGCCTGCAGATCTTTAGAAACCTCATCCCGAATGCGTTGCTCATAGAGTGGATTGTCCGTCGTGACATGAGCGAAGGAGAAAGTTCGGAACTGAGAGAAGTTGGTGTTATGGTCATAGTCCGTACGGATGGAGGCTCCGCCAGGACAACCGGTCAAGACAAGACATAGAGTCGCGGCGCCAACGAGGATCGGTAAACGGTTCACAGGTTCTCTCCAGTAGAAGATACGTGCTCCTTGCGTAAGGTCAATCATTCTGTTGGATGCAATACAGGTTCTTGGGGCGTATCGCTGCTCCCGGACTCAGCGGCGAGTGCGACTAGCGATGGCCGTGTGCGTTGTTCTCGATACGGAAGTCGTACACACTTTCGGCCGGCAACTCTGCTGGCTGCCGTCCCGTAGCAGCTGCCACCGCGGTGCCGCCTCCAGCTCCAAGCAGCCCACCGATAAGCGCACCCTTTCCTCCTCCAGCGATCGCTCCAACGATGCCGCCGAGTCCAGCACCACCCCCGATCTTTTCAAGATTGCTGGCGTTATGACCCTTCCCTTTGTCGCGAACCGGCGAGCTTTCCAGACGGTAGCGCTCACCATCGATCTCAATGGAATCGAGACGCACAGTGAGGTACCCGGCATGATGGAAGCGTCCGCTGTGGCGCACGTAGGTGACACGGGCGCGCAGAGGATGGCCAGCACGCGCCAGCACTCTATCGTGCACGATGAGATCACTTGCCAAGGAGCATGCCACGGCGTCGTCGACTTCCGCATCTCGTGAGCTCACCGTACGATCAAGCCTCACCTGTAGGTGCGTTCCGGCCGGGATAGTGTCGGCTAGCAGCGGGGTCGTCGCAAAGAGAGTGGCGAAAAAGCAGAATAGAAGGCGTTTCATCCAGAAAAGCTCCGCGATAGTTTGAAGTTGAGGTCGGAATTTTGCTTCAACCGTCACCTGGTGAGATGCCCCCTTCTTCGCATCACATGAAGCACATGGGTCTTTTCCGGACTTGCCGCGCGTCAAGCGCCCTGTGGCTGGTACTGCTCGCCTCCGGGTGCTCACGAAATCCAGGGATCACTCCCGCCAAAGACCGCCACAGTGTGGTGGGTGTGTCCCTTCTGAAGCCTCGTACCGTTCCACTCTTCCGTGAATATGTTGCGCGCACCGCAGCCTTCTACTCGGTAGATGTACGGCCGCGCGTCTCTGGCGAGCTCACAAGCTATAGTTTCGAGGCCGGCCAGGATGTCAGAAAAGGCCGGCAGATTTTCCAGATCGACCCTGTTCCCTACCGCATTGCCGTGCAGGAGGCACAGGCACACCTGCTGCGCGCTGAATCCGATCGTGCGGAGTCTTTGGCACAGCTGAACAAAGCGAAGGCGGATGTCGCACGCTACGAACCCCTGGCGAAGATTCACGCCATCCCGGAACAGGATCTTGCAGACGCGCGCGCCACTGAACTCGTACGTGAAGCACAGCTGAAGCAGTCGGAAGCCGAGATCCAGGTGCAGCAGTCCTTGGTGAATCAGGCCAAACTCAAATTGGGGTACACCACTATCTACTCTCCCTTGTCCGGTACCATCGGGCAGCGTCAGGTCGATCCTGGCAACCTGGTCAACGCGGACCAGCAAACGGCTCTGGTGACCGTTTCAACCAACGATCCGGTGCTCGTCACCTTTGCCATCAGCGACGCGGAGTACCTCCGTTTCTTCGCGGCGCAGCGCGGGAACAAGAGCCGCGCAGCCGGCATTCACTATCAGCTGATCCTTGCCGATGGGAAGCCATATGCGCACGCTGGAGTCTTTCGGGCAATCAGCCGCGCGCTGAACCAGCAAACCGACACACTGACCGTCGTCCTAGTCTTCCCGAATCCGGAACACGTTCTACGTCCGAACCAGTTCGCGCAGGTGCGGGCCGACTTACAACAGCAGGAAAATGCTCTACTGGTGCCGGTAACTGCGGTGACGACACTACAGGGCACGCGGACGGTGCTCCTGGTCGATGCGCAAAGCAAAGTAGTGCAGCGGACGATCCAAACGGCAGCTCGCGAAGGCGATTCCTATGTTGTCTCCGGCGGATTGCAGCCCGGAGATCGGGTCATTGTTGCAGGCGAGGACAAGGTGCAGCCGGGCGATACCGTCGACGTGCAGACTGTCCAGCCTCCTCAAACACCCGTGACGATGGAAATCCCAGGGGAGGAGCAGTGAAGATCTCCTACTTCTTCATAGATCGCCCAGTTTTCGCCATCGTGATCTCGGCCGTGATCTTCATCGCGGGCGCACTTGCTTTGCTGCACCTGCCCATCAACGAGTACCCGAACATTACCCCGCCGGTGGTTGAGGTGAAGGCCGCGTATCCCGGGGCGCCCGCCGAGATGGTCGAGAAGGTCATCGCCATTCCCATCGAGGAGAACGTCAACGGCGCGAAAAATATGATCAGCATGGCTTCGCGGTCTTCCAACGACGGCACCTATTCGCTGGAGTGCACCTTTCGGTCGGGCTCGGATCCCGATATAGATGCGGTGGAAGTACAGAACCGCGTGCTGCAATCACAGGATTCGCTCCCGCGCTACGTGATTGACAACGGCGTTATCGTGGGCAAGCGGACACCGACGACCCTGATGATCATCTCGGTCTATTCACCACATCGGACCTATGATTCCCTGTTTCTCAGTAACTACGCGCAGATCCACGTCATTGATCCCGTGACGAGAACGCCGGGCGTGGGCGACTACGACCAGCATGGGCATGACTTCGCCATGCGCCTGTGGGTCAAGCCGGATCGCATGGCAGCGCTCGGGATCACGGCCGGCGATGTGCGAGACGCCATCGAAGCGCAGAACCAGGAAACCCCCACAGGGCAGATCGGGGCGCCACCCTCAGCACCTGGTACCAATCTCCAGTTCAATGTGGTTGCCAACAACGAGATTACACAGCCCGAGGTTTACAACGACATGATCGTGCGGCACGCAGCAGATGGCTCTGTGCTGCGATTGCGCGACTTCGGTCACGCCACCATGGGCTCTCGCAACTACAGCACCTTCACATCCCTGAATGGGCTGCCCGTGACCTCCATCATGCTCTACCAGCTGCCGGATGCGAACGCGTTGCAGGTGGAACGGGCCGTAAAGAAAACAATGGATGAGCTGGCGAAGAACTTCCCGCCGGACGTCAAGTACGCCATCACTATGGATTCCACTACCTTCATCGTGGCCTCCATCAAAGAGGTCCTGATCACGCTGGCCATCGCTATCGTTCTGGTCTTCCTTGTGGTGTACCTCTTCCTCGGCAGCCTGCGGGCGACCCTGATCCCCGTGCTGGCCGTACCTGTCTCTCTCGTCGGCACCCTGGCCGTCTACGCCCTTCTCGGGTTTTCCATCAACCTGCTAACGCTCTTTGGCCTGGTGCTGGCCATCGGCCTGGTTGTGGACGACGCCATCATCGTGGTCGAGGCCTCGGAACGTCATCTCGAAGAAGGTGCGGAACCCATCGAAGCTGCACGAATGGCGATGAAAGACGTAAGCCGCGCTGTTATTGCCATTGCGCTCGTGCTGAGTTTCGTCTTCATTCCGATCGCGTTCATCCCGGGAATTACGGGTTCGCTATACCGGCAGTTCGCGCTTACCCTCGCTGCGTCCATTCTCCTGTCTGCCCTGGTAGCACTTTCGCTCACGCCGGCCCTGTGCGCCCTGCTACTCAAAAAGCCGAAGAAGAGCTCACGTAATCCGATTCATTGGCTGATCGGCAAATTCAACGCGGGATTCACCTGGCTGGAAGGCGCTTACCACGACATACTCGCGCGGACAGTGCGGCACTGGAAGTGGGGGGCGACCGCGATGATGCTGCTTTGTCTCGCCTGTGGTCTCTTCCTTTGGAGGCTTCCCTCAGGCTTTGTACCGGATGAAGACCAAGGTTACTTTTACGTCACGCTTACCATGCCCGAAGGCACCTCTCTGCAGCGTACGGCGGAGGTTGCCAAACAGGCCGAAGCGGTCGTGGACAAGCTGCCCGGGGTGCGATTTGTGAATACCCTGGGCGGTTATACCTACCTGGAAGACTCCAATCAGCCCAACGCCGCCACCCTCGTGGTAGATCTGAAGCCTTGGGGAGACCGCGAGAGCGCTGGCTTGGACGTCACCACCGTGATGCAGCGGACCCAAGACTCCCTAAGCGGGATTGCGGCCGCACAGGTGACGCCGTTGACTCCTGCGGCCGTACCGGGCCTTGGTGAATCCGGCGGTTTCACCTTTCAGTTACAGGACCGCTCAGGCCATGACATGGCTTACCTCGCCAACCAGGCCCGCTTGCTGGCCGACCAGGCGGAAAAGCAGCCCGCGTTGACCGATATGTTCGATTCCGTCCACATGCAGGTACCGCAGATCAATGTGCACATCGATCGCGACAAGGCTAACGCCCTCGGCGTCCCTGTCTCCGGCGTGGTGGACAGCTTGCAGATGTTCCTCGGCGGCATCACCGTCAATAACTTCACACGCTTTGGCAGGATCTATAAAACCATCCTGCAAGCCGAACCGCAGTATCGGTCCGACCCTGAGGACATTCGCTCCATCTTTGTTCGCTCCTCCGAGCCGGGCGGCACCGCCATGGTCCCTCTCTCCAACCTTGTTACCTCCACGCCTGCGCTGGGCCCCAACATCGTGCAGCGCTTCAACCTATATCGCTCTGTTGAGGTCAGCGGCTCCAACGCCGCAGGCTACAGCACGGGGCAGGCACTCAACACTATGGAGAAGCTCGCGAAGGGCCTTCCTCAGGGTATGGGTTACCAGTGGTCCGGCATCGCGTACCAGCAGCAGCAGGCAGGCGGGACCTCCGGCTTGGTCTTTGGGCTGTCGTTGATCTTCGTCTTCCTCACACTCGCGGCGCAGTTTGAAAGCTGGAGCGTACCCATCGCGATCATCCTTGCGGTGCCTACGGGCATCATCGGCGCCTTCCTGTCCGTCTGGATGCGCGGCATCGATAACAACATCTACGTGCAGATTGGCATCGTGACTCTGATCGGCCTAACCGCGAAGAATGCCGTGCTGATTGTGGAGTTCGCCACGCAGCAGATCGCTGAAGGCAAGAGCCCCTACGATGCAACGATGGAAGCCGCTCGCCTGCGCCTGCGCCCTATCGTGATGACCTCCTTGGCTTTCCTCTTCGGCATGCTGCCACTCATCATCGCGAGCGGCGCGGGATCGAACAGCCGCCACGCCCTGGGCACCGCGGTCTTCGGGGGCATGCTGTCGACCACCGTTCTTGCCATCTTCTTCGTCCCGATCTTCTTTCTGGCGATCGCCGAAAGAAAGCAGAAGCACGGACCTACTCCGCAGCTTGCGGCTCAGCAAAATGCAGCCGCCCCAGACGGAGGAACACATCATGCCTAACCGCATTCTCTGTTGTTCCGCCGTCGCCGGTACGCTGCTGATCTTCACGTCAGGTTGCACCGTGGGTCCTAACTTCCGCCCGCCTACGCCGCCGGTTCCGCCTGCGTACAAGAATCCAGACAGCAGCACGAACCCTTCTGGAACGAACCTCGGTGAGATGACATGGCGCCAGGTCTTTACCGATCCACCACTGCAGCATCTGATCCAGACAGCTCTCACTCAGAACGCGGACATCGCTTTGGCCGCCTCGCGTATCGAGACTGCCCGGGCCAGCGTGCAGCTTGCCCGGGCACAGAACATGCCACAGTTGACAGGCTCGGCCAACTACACAGAGCAGCGGCTCTCACAGGAAGGATTGCCTGCCGATAAGGTCGCGGGTGACCCGGAGGGCAGCGCCATTGAAGGCAACCTCAACCTCAACTGGGAAATTGACTTCTGGGGACGGTATCGCCGCCTGCGAGAGGCCGCGCGTGCCCGCCTGCTCGCTTCGCAGGCAGCGCAACAAGCCGTGCGGGTTTCGCTTGTAGCAGCTGTAGCAAGCTCGTACTTTCGCCTGCGGGAGTACGATGCAGAGCTTGCATATTCCGAACAAAGTCTTGCGCTGCGACGGCAGTCGCTCATGCTGACACAGGCGCGAGAAAGGGGCGGCGTGGCTTCCCTGCTCGACGTGCGCCAGGCGCAGACCCTTGTCACTGAAGCGGAGCAGGCGATCGTGCAGCTCCACCGGCTCATTCCTCAGGAAGAGAATGCATTGCGCATTCTACTTGCCGAGAACCCTGGCGATGTGCCGCGTTCCGCAAGCTCCACGGCTGAACAGCTTCCCGATCTGCCACCGGGTCTGCCCTCGGCTCTCCTGCAGCGTCGCCCGGATATACGTCGTGCCGAGGCAGAACTGCACGCGGCCAATGCCGATATAGGAGCCGTCCGCGCAGAATACTTCCCCAATATCACCCTGACGAGTGTTGCCGGCACAGAAAGCTCCGCCTTTCACAACCTCTTCACCGGAAACGCGTACGCCTGGCTCGCGCAGCCTTCGTTGAATGTGCCTATCCTGACCGGCGGGCGCATTCGGGCCCAGGAGCAGCAGGCCCGCGCCATTGAGCAGGGGGCGCTCACCGTGTACCAGGCGACCGTGCGACAAGCTTTCCGGGAGGTCTCCGATGCCCTGATCGCCCGCACACAAACGGAAAAGTACCGCACGGAACAATCAGCGCAGGTCAACAACGCCGAGAGCGCTGCCCTCCTGTCTCGGGCACGCTACCAAGGAGGTGTCGCGGCCTATTTAGAGGTTCTTGAAACGGAGCGTACCAGCCTTTCTGCCAAGCTCAACCTGGCTGAAGCGCGCTATGACGAACAGAATTCCTCCGTCCAGTTATATCGCGCGCTTGGCGGAGGGTGGCAGCCCTGATTCTGGTCTACCCTTTCGTTGCAAAGCAGTGGTGATGCATACGGAGCAATACAGTGGCATTGCTCAACCTGGCTCAACGAAAGGAGGTGACACAGCTTCAGATTGTCGCTGCCTCGGAGAGAAATCTAAGGCGGTCTGCTCGTGAGCTCCCGCGTGCACCTATCTCCACAGTTCCAGCAGCAATGGCGGCATGAGCCGAACGACAACGCGCGTCCTGTGAATTTTTGCGTGGCAGGCTGGACAGAGCGAGATCATGAGATGAAGAACCGACCTCCCCGGCACCCGATGGTGGACGAGGATAGAGCACTTATCGCGGCCCGAAGCGTCACAGACACGGCAACGATAGGAGTCACGTTCCAGCATCTTCTCCCCCGAAGACCGCCAAAGTATTCTTCGTCCTGCCGTTTCAGTGTGTAGCAGACGGCACACATCCCATGCGCAAGAATTTCCGCTTTCCCGCACCGGCAATGCATCGCGTGCTGTTTGAGCTTCCGCATCACAGGACCCGTTCTGTAATCTCCAAAACAACAACGTCGACCCGCCAGCCGTGGACGGAGCAGACCGCGCCCTGGTCCGTTCGCATGGTGGACGTCGCAGCAAGGTCCACCTCTCCGGAGACGTCGCAGCAATCGCCGCCTGTTCCTTCGCCTTCAAGCTCACTTCCGTCGGGTGTGCTGCACAGGACCCGCATTGCCGGATTCCCTTCTCATGTATTCGTAAACCGTCGAGCGCGTGATTCCAAACTTCCGCGCCAGCAGAATCTTTCTCTCGCCGGCGTTAATCCGCCGTCGCAGATCGTCGGCCCGCGCCGCCGAGAGGCTCCGAACTCGGCCGAGGTAGACGTTGCGTTGCTTCGCCGACGCGATCCCCTCTCGTTGACGCTCCCGGATCAGCTCGCGCTCAAACTGGGCAACGGCACCGACCACACTCAGGAGCAGATGCACCATGGGTGAGTCTTCCCCGGTAAAGGTCAGGTGCTCTTTTACAAACCGGACGTGGACGCTCCGCTTCACCAAATTGAGCACGAGCTTGCGTAGATCGTCGAGGTTCCGGGCCAACCGGTCCATCGCGTGGCAAACGATCGTGTCGCCTTCGCGTACGAAGCCCAACATGGCGGTGAACTGCGGCCGATTCGTGTCTTTACCCGAGGCCTTGTCTATGAACAGCTTGTCCGTGTCCATGCCGTCGAGCTGACGGAGGTCGGTCTGGTCGAGCGCGCTCACGCGCTTGTACCCGGCCACCATGCCCCTCCGAGGAGCCGCCGGACGCTTTTGTGTTCGGATAGGCTCTTTAACTCTCGCCATTGGATGTAGGATTAACGCCGAAGCAAGCCTAAACGCACGCGAAAGCGTAAGGACACCGTGTGTGCGGTTGGGGTATACCCTTTCGCTACAAGAATCTACATGGACTTAATGTTGTGTCTACTTGGCGAGCTTTGGTGTCGGGAGCGGCAGTGTTGCCCGTCAGCGTTCGCCAAATAAAGCGGTGCTGGTGCCACGCCGCCAGCGTAGCTGGTGGAATGATGATCCATAAGGCGTATGGTCGAAGTTCCATCAACTAGCTGAGCGTCGGTGTACGGGAGCACGCCAGACGGCGAGACCGCCCGCAGCCTCGTCAAGACGCGGCTTGTCTGTGTTGCCATCTCCCGAGCATCCGTGAACTTCCATCCGGTCCATTGGTCGTTATCGCTTTAATATGAAGTATTCAGAAGATTGTGCTGCATCTGCGAGGTGCCGTTGTACATCGAGCGAATACAAGTTGAAGAAGGGTTTTTGGACGGGCTTGATCTGGAACTGACGGCTGGGCTGAATGTTGTCATTGGTGCCCGCGGGACGGGAAAGACCTCTCTAATCGAACTGATCCGTTATTGTCTTGGTGTTCCGGGGCATACGGCTGAATCCTCGCAACGATCCTCTGAACACGCGATGTCGATCCTGGAAGACGGGCGGGTGACGGTAACTCTCAATGTGGGGGGGCGCAGCGTTACGGTCTCGCGTGCTGCGGAGGAATCCGCCCCAAAGCAATCCAGCGAGTTCGTCCCGCCGTCGATCTTTTCGCAGACAGAAATCGAAACCGTGGGCTTAAGTTCCAAAGGCCGGCTCCGGATCTTGGATTCCTTCGTGAAAAATCGGGGGCAGCTGGCCCGCACCGAAACGGCCACGGTCAGCGAGATCAAATCCTTGACGACGGAGCTTGGCAGCTACCGGCAACAGAAGTCCGACCTGGACGAGAAACTGGCACAGCTCCCCGCCCTGGAAGAACAACTGAAAGAGGCAGAAGCGAGAGAACAGCAGATCACGAAAAACTCCGCTGCCCTCAAGGCACGCAAGGTAGAAGTAGACGGATTCTCTAACCAGTCCTCGGCGCTCGCTGTTCGTCTCTCCTATGCAGAACGTCTTTCCGAGGCGGTAGCCGAATGGAAAGAGCAGATCGTAACTCTGCTCGACCATGGAAGCGAGTTGGAGGAGGCGCTGGAAAACGATCCTGCGGCGCAGGCCCGCGAGCATTTTGAGAAGGCGAAGAAGGCAATCCAGATAGCGCGGCGCGAATTGCAGGCAGCAGAAGAGCTGTTAGCCGAGATGACCAACACCACCAATCAGGAAAAGCTGAAGGTGGATGACAAAGCCCGTCAAGTGCGTAAGGACCTAGAGTTGCAGCAACAAGGCGCGGGCGCGGTCGTCCGGCAGGCAGCCAACCTGCGGGAGAAGAAAGCGCAGCTGATGTCGTTGACCAACACAGCAAAGGTCGCCGCCACGAAGTTGCGGACGCTACAAAAAACGCGGGAAGCGGCACTCGACCGGTTGGATCAGATTCGCGAGGAACGCTATAAGAGCCGTCAGGAGTGTGCGGAGTCTTTATCGTCCGACCTCGGCCCAAGAATTAATGTGGAAGTCGAGCGAGCAGGCCAGGTGGACCAATACGCTGCTGTCATCGCGGATTGTCTTAAGGGAAGCGGGCTGCACTATAACGACTTGGCGTCTTCTCTTGCAGGGAGCATGAGTCCCAGAGAGCTGACCGAGTGCATCGACGAGTCGAACCACGAGCTGCTTTCCGAGGTACTCGGCATCAATCGCGAGCGTGCGATCCGTCTAATCGCTGCACTGAAGGTGTGCCATCTCGGGGAACTGCTGACGGTCTCCGTGGAGGACGATGTCCACTTCACGTTGCTCGATGGTTCGGAGTACAAGGCGATCGCCGATTTATCGACCGGGCAACGCTGCACCGTGATTCTTCCCTTGATCCTGGAACAGAAGGAGCGCGTCATCGTTGTGGATCAGCCGGAAGATCATATCGATAATGCTTTTATCGCTGAAACCGTCGTCAAGGTGATCCGCGAGCGCTCAGCGGAAAGCCAGATTCTGTTCTCGACGCACAATCCGAACATTCCCGTGCTCGGCGAGGCGGAGAGGGTCATCCACATGTCCTCGGACGGCAAGCGCGGATTCGTCTTGGAAGCTGCGCACCTAGAAAACTCCGGCATCGTGACGGCGATCACCAACGTTATGGAGGGGGGACGGGATGCCTTCCAGCGACGCGCAAAGTTCTATGGAAAGCACTGACGCGGACAAGGACCGCAACGAAGCGCTGGCCCTCCTCACCTCGACCGCCCCGCATGACCGTCTCAAAGCGGCAAGAACCCTGCGCCGCTTCCGCAACAAAGCAGACGCACCGAAGTTGCGCGCCGCGATCAAGACGGAATCAGTGTCCTGGGTGAAGAAGGCGCTTACCGCAGCCCTGACCAATTGCACGACGCCGGTCGTGACTGATGCGGAGTTCGCCGACACGTCGCTTGCCATCAGCGACCGGCTGCGCCACGAGTTGTACGGGAAAATCACGCAAGAGATCACTGGAACTCTGCTACATGAGATTGAGCCGGTGTTCGGTCTGCTCCGGGCGGCGGCCTCCGAGGAGATACCGAAGCGTGCCGAAAGCCCAACCTGGACGTATCTCGAATACCTGAAGAAAATACTTTCGGGCATTCAAGCGCTGCGCATCGCGGCCTCAACCCCCAACTTAGAAGAATTCGATCTCGCGGAACTCATCGCCGAGGTGGCCGAGACCGAGGTTCCGGCTGGCAAGGCCACGGCATCACTCGTCGGGCATCAACCACTGCTCTGCAAAAATGACGCGAGCCTGTTGCGCTTGGCTCTGGCGAATGGCCTGCGAAACGCCGTGGATGCTTTGGAGGGAGTGCGATTGCCCGAAGGGGCGCACGCGATCATCGTTGCGTGGGGACAAACGGACATAGACTACTGGATCACGGTCATTGACAAAGGGAAAGGGCTAGAACTCCGCAGCGACGCAGCCTTCGACACGGGCAACACGACGAAGAAGGGCCATCCGGGCATGGGGCTCTCTATCGCACGACGAGCGATGGATTCCTTGGAAGGCACCGCCGACCTGGCAACCAAGGAAGACGGGACACATTTCGAACTGCGGTGGTTGATCTAACATGCGAATCCTACTGGTAGAAGATGATCGGGATTTCGTGGACGGTATCAAGCCCCGGCTTGAAGCGGTCGGCAATGTTGTCGTCACGGTGACGGAGTCGCGTGATGCAGCGTTTGCCGTTCTGGACAATCTCGCCAACGTTCTCCTCGATATCATCGTGCTTGATCTGAAGTTGCCAACCGCGAACGGTTCGTTCGATGCTTCGGTAGACCATGGACAGGCCGTGTTCTCGCGGGCGGTACAGCGCGCGCCCGGTGTGCCAATCATTCTTCTGACCGGCTCGTCGGTAGAACAGTTTGCCCGCAAGCTGGTTCGCACGGCCCGTCAGGAGGATGTGTGGGGCGAAGGACAGACGGTGTCCACCGTGGATGTTTTCGCGAAGACCGACCTGCCGGAGTTTCTGGATCACATGCGGGCGCTCTATCCGGTGGTGGAGGCAACGAACAACGTAGATGTCACCACCGGTGTTCAGACGTTGACGTTATCGATGGTCGAAAAACGAACGTTGCGCATCTTCACCCGCAAACGTGCGGGGACAACCTGCATCGTATCGTCATTGAGCGGTGGCCTGTCAGCATCGCGCGTGCTGCGCGTGAAAGTACACGATGTAGCGGGCGCTCTCCAGATGGATGCAGCCGCCAAGCTCGGCCCTCTTGAAGTGATCGATGACGAATCCAACCGCTTTGCAAACCTGGACAGGCTCGTGCCCGGTTCGCATCCGGCGAAGGTCGAGGTAATCCGGTTCGGAGCGGTCAACTCGGGCGGTGTCTTCTACAACCTGCTGAGCGGATACAACTCGTCGCTGTTTGATCTGTTGCAGCAAGGCGACGTGGATGCAGCGTTAGTTCCGGCAATCAAGGAAATTTTGTCTCCCTGGCGGCAGGGTGTACCGACGGCAAACGTGACGATCGGGCAGATACGACGAAAGCTCTTAAGCGATGCGGACCTGGCTCTCGTTCAAAACAAGTACGGATTGATCTGGATTCCAGAAATCGAGGCCAAGACGATCCAGTCGAGAAGCTGCTGTATCCACGGCGATCTCCATGGCGGCAACTTGCTTCTTAGGGATTCTGGTCAGCCGATGCTAATCGACTTCGGAGATGTCGGTTCCGGCACCGTCTCGATGGATCCCATCACTTTGGAACTATGCCTGTACTTCCATCCGCAGTTCACTCCGGTCAGTGCTGGATGGCTGCATGGGCTTGATGCTGATAACTGGAACTTGTTAGATCAATATTCAGCCAGTATGCCGCGCCCGCAGTTCGTAAAGGACTGTCGGGCTTGGGCACACGAAGTTGCGGCGAGTGGGCGAGAGGTTCTGGCAAGCGCATACGCCTATCTGGTCAGACAGTTGAAGTATCCGGACACAGATAAAGCGCTCGCACAGCAGCTTTTAGAATCAGTGAAGAAAGCCATCTATGCAACCTATGAATGATGGGGCGTAACCTTCGGACATCGAAGTCCTGCTATCGACCGAAGAGAGCAATGTATTCCGGTCGCTTAGAGGCCATCACAGAGAAACTCTTAAGTATGTACCGCAAGTCATCGTTGCTGATTCCGTAGAGCCGGGCCACGATGACATCGTTGGCATAGCGAATAAGATCGTAAGCCTTGGACGTTACGGGCAAATCTTTTCGCTGGATGCCGAAGAGCGCCGCAAGCTCCTGAAAACCGCTCCAGTCGTTAGCAAGGGTTAGCAGCAGCGCGTTCCTTGCCAACGCCGTGTAGTCAGGATTTGAGAGAATCTCATCGTCTTCAGGCTGAGGGGTAGGAAGACGGAAGAGGTAGGTCTTGTTTGCATGAATCTGGATCATGAAGCGGGCGACCCAATCTGCTGGAACGGAGTTGAACCACGCCATTGCAAACAGAAGACGTAGGTGAGAAACCTGTTCTGCAGACACCTCATGGCTCTCACTCAATCCGTATCGCTTTGGAATCGAGGTATTCAGAGTGTTGCCGACTCCACACTCACGTGGCAGCAGTGTGAAGATTAGGGTGCGCTCATCGGTATCCCTTGCGATGTCTCGAAACGCTAGCCGGAAGTATGTTCGGTCATACCGAATGGCGGATTGGTGGTTGAGCTCACAATCTACTCTTTTCAAACCACTCTCTGCAGCCATGCGAGACAACTCCTTACTTCTGAGTCGCTCATCGAACACTGTCGTATCTAGCCAGACCTGTGCGGCGGCGAGGCGATTGGTAAACTGCCAAATCATTTTGCCTTCATAAAGCGGTAGAAGACACGCACCGGCCTCTTCCAAGAAGATGTCCTTATCGTTGGTCATGTGTAACTCGTTACGGAAGTCGAGCCAGTCAGGGGACAATGCAGGGAACGCCTGGTAACACTTAGTGAGAATTGGTAGATCGCGGGCTGAGCGCAGCTCCATCATCGCGTCATGCTCAGGGGACAAGGTCCGGATGGAGCTTAGCGGATAGCGAATAGTTTGGTCTGCGATGCGCTCCGGAGTCAGCTCCACCGGATCGAGGATATAGAAAGCCGTGTCAATGGCAGCGTCGGGGCATGATAGCTGGTTCTGGACCTGCATCAAGGCGAACTTGTAGCTACGGTGCACATCCTGAAAAATGCCTTTGTTGTTCTCGAAGCTGTAAAAGAACGAGATTGTCTGAGTGGCCAGGATATGGCGTCGCAGCGCCATCGAGCCGTCTTCAAACATAATCGCGCTGGGTAAAACGTAGTTCAACGTGCCGCCAGAGGCAAGGAGTCCAAGGTTGCGCTCCACGAAGAAGCGAAACAGATTGCCGTCGCCGCTGCCGGCGTTGAGAGGAAAGCTGGTTTTGTAGAACTGATTGATGACCTGAATCTGCAGGCCTTCCGCTTCGTACTGCTGACGGATGTGCGGCTTCGCCAGGAGATTTTGCTGCACCTTCTTCTTAGCCGAAGCAGACAGGGTGCGGTAGTCACTTTGCCAGCGAGGAAAGAAGTCTGTGTCGGAGAGCTTGGTCTTATCCCACGGTGGATTACCGATGACGACGTCGAATCCCTGTCGAGCCTCTGGAAAGGCGACCTCAAAGTGAAAGAAGTTGTACTTGCGCTCGTAATCCGCAATGGTTTCGAGTAGTGTACGTTCATCTTCACTTTGGCCCTCAATCGCTCCATGACCATGAGCCGAATTTTCAAACCAGGTGACGAGATCGCGTTTTCGACGCGCAGCTGCTTCTCCGCGTGAGACCTGCTTCGTGACGGCGGCTTCGCTATCCCGCACGTCCAGCATGGTGACGAAGCTGAGCGGGAGAGTGAGAGCACGAATCTGAGGCTGAATTTCCTGTTCGAACAATGCTTTAGAACGCTTTACGTCTTCTCCGGAAGTGTCTCGAAGTTGACTGAGACGCTTGGCAGAATCCTCCAGCACAGCAAACTCACTCTCACGTGGGGACTCGAACGCAAGCGGGATTGTCGCAGTGGCATCGTAGTCCTTCTTCAGTGCCTTGAAGGCAGCTTCCGACGAGCCCATGAGGGCATTGCCGTGCTGGATGTGGTGCTCAATAAAGCTGAGAGGCGTGCCGAAGATAAAGGTGTCCATCCACAGGCTGAGCCGGGTAAGCTCGACGGCAAAAGAATTCAAGTCCACACCGAAGATGCAGCGTTTGAGCAGTGCGCGCTTCAGAATCTGAGTGTCGGTGGGAACATAGCCCACAAGGTTGAGAGCGGCAATTTGCCCGGCGATGCGAGCGCGCTCTTCCTCAATCAAACGCTGGAGGGCAGGATCTTTATCAAGACGATTCAGGCAGCACTGCGTAAGGTAACTCAGGGCCTCTACCAAGAAGTGGCCGCTGCCGCATGCGTTGTCGAGAATCTTGAAGTCGGCCAGGGTACGGCTCTGTACTCCTTCCTGGTTGTTCGACTCAAGCGTCACTATGGCGTGATCGATGGCTTTCTCTACTAAGAAGTGGGAAAGGCTGGAGGGAGTGTAATAGCTGGCAGACACCTTTCGAGAGTTGTTGTCGCTTTTGAGCAGGAAGCCGTTGCGGTGGTAGTCCTGACGACGAAGCTCGCGATACCGGGGTTTCTTGCGAAGCTGCTCAAGATCGTAGAGATCGAAGTACGCTTCCTTCTTCGGCTCGTTACCAACCTGATATTCGAGGTAAACGGCGTCCTCTTGGGGCACCTCGAAGCTGAATTCCAGCAGACCTTCGTAGATGCGACCCAAGTGGGTGACAGACATGTTGGTGTAATCGCGGCGCTCGTCAAAGAGCGTGGTGCCCCGGCGAGTCTTAAAGCGCAATCGCTCTATGATGGATTCGAGACTGGCATTGTTGAAGAGCTTGTCAGGCAAAAGCAGAGTGGCACGTCTACGGTCAAAGAGGCCGCCGTTGAAGAGGGGCACGTCAATGTCCGCAGCGCCGCTGTCGAGAATGTCGAAGAGACGCTTCAGATCGAAGAAAGCCGTGTGTCTTAACGGTTGAGCAGGTCCTTCCCGCAAATGTTCAAAGATGGTGCCGAGGCTGTATTGCCAATAGGGATGGCCTGACAAGAGATCATGATTGCGATCTTCAAAATAGATGATAAAGAGCAGACGAAAAAGCAGGACGATGGAATTGTCGTAAACCTGCTCCATCGAGGCTTGTGGAGAACGCGTGTGGATTGAACGACCAATCAGCTCAAAGAGTGAATTCTCTCCATCGGTGCCGTAGATGACTGCCTTGAGATTCTCTTCAGCTTCACTCGCAAACTGTTTGGCCTTGCGATGGAGCTCCTCAATTGCGGTGGAGGAAGTGCCATCCGGACGGCTATAACTTCCATGGGCGAAAAGCAGTTGGAAGACGGCCAACGCTTGAAGTTGAGACGATCGGTCCTGCAACTGAAGGATGGCTTCAAGGTCCAGCTCGAAGTATGCTTTCTCACGGGTGATGGTTTCGAGGTCATAAAAGCGCCAATAGCGACCGTCGGTCAGGAAACCACGAGCTTTCCGGGTAAGGCGAAGATACTCCATCAGCTGTTCGTGAGGGGAACGCTGTTTGGAACCAGTGGGCCTGTCCAAATCGACACCATAAGCCTTGGCCTCAAGAATCACCTCGATGGCGTCTAGTTGGACTTGGGGATCGTTCTGGTGAAGGCTGAAGCGTTCCGTGTCCGCCGTCGTGAGACAGAGCGCCCAATCGGGAATCTGATACTTCCCATGAATCATGAGCTGCGGACGAGTGATCAGGTGCCAGTCGAGGAACTCCAACAGAGGCTGAACAAACGTATGCTCCAGCTGGCCTTCGCTCTTGGCACGCAGGAGTTCCCGTTTATAGTGACTCTCCAGCCAAGAAAGCAGCAGAGCAGCTTTCGCTTCTTCGTTCGGACCTTGAGGCGCGATGATCCGCTTGAGATAACCTTCCTCGAAAAGAAGGTTTTGGTACCACTGACCCACAGATACTAGAGGTGCTGTTGTTTCAGGCGAGCTGTCATTCACTGACTGTGAAGGGTTAGCCTTGGCATTCCTCTTTGGCATCGGTGTCATTCGGCCTTGCGCTTCGCCTCTGAAAGCTTGGCGTACTCACCACGTACTGAGCTGTATCCGACCGGCAGCTCGTCGCCTGCTTCCACCGCCTGTTTGCCATGGTGGTCGAGGGTGTAGAGCGCTTGAGCAATAGCGTGAGCATTTGGCTTCTTCCGCTGCTTCAGCCATTCGTCATGTTCGAGGTGGGCGAGCTTTTCTGCCACTGCCACATTGATGAACTGATTCAGCGACACACCTTCTTTTGCCGAGAACACCTCTGCGGTTCTCCGAACGGAGGGCATCAATCGCAGTGGAAACCTGTCTGTCGAGGCCTTGCGCGGTTCAATCGCCATTCTCATCCTTCTCTCTTAGGCTTTCCAGAAACTCTGCGGGAGACTGCACCTTCACTCCGTATCGACGTGCTGCGGGCGTGAAGTGCTTTGCATTTTGGGTAACGAGCACAGCTGCCTGTCCATTGATCGCAACGTCAAGGATCATGTCATCGTTTGGATCGGAGGAGAGTGGTCTCGGCTTATCGACCACTTGAATTGACTCAGCCAGGCCTTCCAGACTTGCGATCAGGGTCAATACACTTTGCGCACTTCGTTGAGCAGCCGCCAGATGCTCCGGACGCAGAGCCACATCGCGGTATTCGGAAGCTATTTTGTAATCCATCAGAAGCACGACTCTCCCCAACAGCACGAGGCGAAGCACCTCAGCTGCGGCCCCTTTGCTCCCGCGGAGTGCGGTAATCAACGAAGAAGTATCGAAGACGATTCGCACGAATCAATGGTATCACGGGCGGCACCATGAAATAGCCATCACGAGCGCTTAGCCAGCCTGCTTCTCTGGAGATGCAACGGCGGTCTTGCTGGCCCAATGCGCCGCAAAGGATGCGACAGCAGCATCTCCCTTCGGGTGACATTTCTTGTGAACGAGAGCGCCGTTTGCAACGGTCGTTTCCCCGCCCTTCGCATGCATTTTGATGTGGTGTACCTCAGCATCATCCCATGCCACATCAGTCCCACACCCGATAGCCTGACACTTCTTGCCGTCCCGGTAATACACCAGTTCGCGTTGAACGCCTACAAAGCTCCGAGTCGGATCGAGCAGTTGCGGATTTAAGCTCTCGTACATGCGAGCTGAAAAGAACCCGTGTCTTCTCTCAATTGTTTCTGCACGATCGGTGTTGGTGCGGGCGAGGATGCCGTGCTGAGTCCAGAACTCGTCTGGACTTGCGTCCCAGCGAGTCTTTGCCCCTTGTGCGGCTTTCAGTCGGAACTCGTCGAAGGCGTCGGCCAGCTTCGCTTGCCAACCTTGAACGTAGTCGTCGAGGAGAGATTCAACAAAGAGGACCAGACTGATCGCTTCATAGCCCTGGATCTTCTTTCTCTTACCATCTCGAAGAGAAGTGACCAGAATATCGAGGATTCGCTCCAGCCTCTTGGCGTCGACGGACCCCTGATCGAAAGCGAGGTGTTGATAGTAGAAGTCGTCGATTTCATCGCGTTTAATCCCGCAAAGCCGGCGCGTCCTTCGCCATGCCATCAGAAGCATCGTCATCTGAGCAACCAGCTGCCGCACTTCGCCTCGAGTGTTGGCTTTGCTTTTCATGGCCACTGAGAAGAACTCGTGCCCGGGGTACCGAGGAATCTCTGGTTTGCCGCCCATCTTGAGCACAAAATCTGTGAAGTTTCCAGGCCACGCATCTCGTTTCTCTTGAGGATTCAATGGCAGCCCAGCTTGTAGGCGGATGAAGAGATCGCGCGCTTCGTTCTCCAGATCGGTTTCGACGTAGACCACGGAAAGCGGCGTATTGAGAAACTGTTCTTTCAGTTCAGTCGAGAGACCTTCATAGCTAGAGCCGCCCCAAGGGCAGGCCGCATCCTGCACAAAGCTAGGGAACCTGGCGCGCTCAGCATCCTTCTTGGGATCGAAGAGCTTGAAGGCTCCTTCGCTAAAGTCGAACAGCGCGTTGGTGCGCTGCTGACCGTCGATGACCTCGAGCGCGTCCCGCGTGAGTCCAGCCACTTCGATGTGCCGACGATGCAGATAGATCAAAGGGAGTGGGTATTGCCTGAACAACGAATCGATCAGCCGCTTCTGTTGGTCAACTGACCACACCGAGCCTCTCTGGTACTCAGGATTGGCCATGAGCATCTGGCTCTTCTTCAGAGCAACGAGGTCTCTTACAGTCATCTGGCTGGGACTAGCTTTCACAACACCTCCAAGGCGCGACTATGCCGTTGCGCGTTCAGGAACGTTCCGCTCGGGCGAACCCACCCATTGTGCTTTGACGACCCTGAAATGACCAAACTTATTGCACGCGCTTCCAAGCTGCGGAAGCGTAGCCTACACATAGGAGATCCCCTATGGATCACAGCGAACGAAAGATGCGTCCGGATGGCTTCGGCTTTGAAACCACTCCAGACCTCCAAATCGTGGCAAATTGCTATGTCGATGACCAAGGATCTGTGTTCTGGCACGTTTGCGCCTATCCCCTATCCGGGTTCGGCCGTGGCAAGGATTATTGGATTGACGGAGATCAGTTTGCTGGCATCGATGGAGTCCATCTGTTCGTACCTGGCTATGGTGGAACTGTTTTCATGATGGCTGAGAAAGCCCCAGAACTTGCACCAGAAGAACGAACGTGCATTCTTGAGGCAGTGGCCAGGTTGCAAGAACGCAGGCTGCGATGGATCGACAATGGAAGACCGCCTCTGTAGTGCTAATGCTGGGCATGGCTTGACGCTGCGTTTTTAGCCCGCCCGCGCTTTCGGCAGTTCATCCCAGCGCGTAGTCCACCGCGGGGACAGGTACTCTGCCCGGAGTTTCCAAGCCGCGTCCTTCGGCCCGGCACTCAGGATGCGGACGGTTCCCCGTCCCAAGGTGCCGTTGAGTCGGTCCACTGTTTTCCAGACCCGCTCTCTTCGTTCGCGGTCGAGCTCGCTCCATAAGGCCGGCTGCTGGACCGTCTCTGGCAGCAGCTCCGTAATCATCACGCCACACTTTGCGTAGCGGAAACCTTCACGGAAGAGGCGTTCGCCCAGGCGCACCGCGAGAGCGATCACCTCGCCGGTGTCGTTGGTGGTGGCTGGAAACCGGGCCGAGGCACCGTTCGAGTAGAACGGATCGTTGTTGAAGGTGTTGGTGTGCATGAACACGAACAGGTTGTCGGCTGCCACTTTGTATCGGCGCATCTTCTCCGCTGCGCGCGTGGCGTAGCTGGCCAGCGCTTCGCGCATCTCCAGCCAGGTCGTGACCGGGTGCCCAAAGCTCCGGGTGACGGCGATTCCCTTGCGCGTCGGCTCCACCAGTTCCAATGGCATGCAGGAGACGCCACGCAGCTCGTACACCGTGCGGCCGCCCATCACCGTCATCAGTGCCCGTGCATCGTCCGGTTCGAGCGCGGCCAGGTCCGCGGCCGTTTGGATTCCAAGCTTCGCGAGCTTGGCGGCCGAGGCTCCACCGATGCCCCAGACCTCCTCCACCGGCACCGTGGGCAGCAACTCCCGGCTAACGGACTCAGAACGCAGGTCGCAAACGCCGACGTACTGCGGCCGTTTCTTTGCGATGAAGTTCGCCACCTTCGCCAGTGTCTTCGTCGGCGCAATTCCAACACACGTGGGAATGCCGACCCACCGCTTGACCCGGTCGCGCAGCTCACGCGCCAGCGGCTCCACTTCCCTGCTGTTGAACTCGCCCAAGTTCAGGAAGCTCTCGTCGATAGAATACGTTTCCACGGTCGGAACCAGCGAGTGCAGGGAGTCGCCCACACGCCGGGACAGGTCGCCATAGAGCGCATAGTTCGAGCTGAAGACCTGGACGTTCTCACGCCGGATCAGCTCCCGAATCTTGAACTCGGGGTCCCCCATGCGGATTCCAAGCGCCTTTGCTTCCGCGCTGCGCGCGACAGCACACCCATCGTTGTTGGAGAGCACGATGACGGGCTTGCCTTCCAGGTCGGGCCGGAAGACGCGCTCACACGAGACGTAGAAGTTGTTGCAGTCAATCAGGCCGAAGACTTCGCCCATGGCAGGCTACCGCAGGGTGTGGATGGCGTGTTTCACCACGCCGAACACATGCAGTTCCTCACCGATCGACACGCACAGGGGCTGGTACTTGGGGTTGGCCGGGTCCAGCCATACGCAGTCCGGTCCACGGCGCAGCCGCTTCACCGTGTACAAGCCAACCTCTACCTGTCCCTTGCCGACGCGCCGTTCGACCGCGAGGACTACACCCTCAACCCCGTCGCCGGAGCCTGCACCGCATGCCCACGCCGGACCGGGTACAACACGTCCCTGTTTGCCGACGTTGCAACGGAAGGCGACCAGTGCCTGGACGCCCCATGCTTCCAGGCCAAGGTCAGGGCTCATATCGACCGCGAACTAGCCGGCCGCCCCGAGCTTGTGCAGATCGAGAATGGGTGGCGCAGACCGAGCGAGCAGCGGCCCGGAGCCGTGCAGCGCGGCACCTTTCGCGAGATCGATCCTGTCCCCGACAACCCGGACGCTGAGCCTGTCGCACCGTGCCCTTACACCAAACCCGCCATCATCGTCCACGGAAGACGGTCGGGCCAGATGCTCACGGTATGCACGGACGACCACTGCCCAATCCACGACCCGCGCCCCGCCGCACGTCAGGCCGCAGAACCCATCCTCGAGATGCCACCCGCCCCCGAAGAGGAGACCGAGGAGGAAGCCGCGCAGCGCAAAGAAAACGAACACCGCAGGAAGGAGTACGAAGCCGAGCAAGAGCGCAGGGCCGAGGAACGGCGGCGGGAGGAGGAACGGGAGCAGCAGGAGTACGAGGCGGAACAGGCACGGCGGGAGGAGGTACGCAAGCAGCGTGAGGCTACCTTCGAGCGTTTGGTTGCAAATGCGCCAAAGAGCTTTACCGCTGTACAGCTGCGTGTATTGCTCCGCGCCCTTGTCAACGTCGACCCCTACACCTTCACCGAGGACGTGGCCGAAGACCTACCTGAGGAGTTCAAGGGCCGGGATGCGGAAGAGGTACTGTTAGCCGTACTCGACGCCACCACCGATGACAAGCTGACAGGCTTTGCCGTCCGGCTTGCCCTTGCAGCCCATCGTGGCATCCCCCGCCAGGACGAGCCCGACTTCCTCGCCGAAGCCGATGCCGCGTTCACTCCAGTTCCCAAGCCGGAACCGAAACCCAAACCCAACAAAGGCACAAAACCCACTCTTGTTCTCGCTAAGAAGAAGGGTGCAGCGAAGAAGGCAGCCGCCTAGACCGGAACGGGGCGGACAACGGCCCCGCCCTCACCCCCATTGCCGAGCTTGAAAAGGAGACCCGATGAACAATGCTGCCGCTCCTCATGAACTCACCCGCGCCCTCGCCCACTTCCGCCGCCGACAGGACCACACCCCCCACACCGCACTCCGCCCGCGAGATCGCCCAGATGCAGGTGCTGGCCGAGTATCTCCATGCCTCGCACGACTTCAGCCGAAACGAGCAGAAGAATGCCGTTCCCTTTACCCGGAAAGCCGCTTAGCCCGAAAAACCGGGAGACCCGCTTTAGGTCTCCCCAACCCTCATCCCGCCATTCCGACACGCTGCGCGCGTGAGCAGGAGCCGTTCCCTCCCCTGCACCCCTCCCACTCTGCTACAACCAACCCAGAAACAAGGGCCCACGATGGACAGAACCGAACAGACTGTACGCCACATGCTCGCCGCCATAGACGCTCCGCTCTACGATGTCGGCGTGCTCAGCAGCCGGGGCATGCTCCCCGGTCTCGATGCCATCCCCGCTTCCGCTGTGCTCGGCAAGCTGCGCCTACTCAAGTTCCGCAATGCCCGAGGCTCGCACATCTATCTCCGGCCCTCCGGGGAGCACCGCTACACGGTGCTGGACGACCTTGATGAAGCCAAACTCGCCCGGCTCGCCGCCGATGGTTTCGAGCCCTGTGCCGTTGTCGAGACAAGCAAGGACAACTTCCAGGCCTGGCTCAAGCACACCGCCCTCCTTCCCAAGCTCCTGGGC
>JAOBYI010767335.1:0-11345 GCA_030068125.1 Conuropsis carolinensis
CCGACCCGGCCAACACCCTGAATCACCTCACGACCGATTCGGGAACCCCGATTCACTCAGGCCGGGTTCCGCTCTAGACGTGCTGCGCAACGGAGCGCCCGGCGCGTCCCGATCGCGCTGGACGAGAACCCGCCACTCGGCGAAGTGCTGCGCGCCATGGCGACGCTGGGCATCGCGGCGCGGTTCGAGCCGGAGACGCGGTGAACCTCAAAGGGCTGGCGACTAGACTCGGGCTATGGCGGGGCACCTACTCCCCTGCGTTGCGCAGACGTGCTTAGCTCGGCGAAACGGGAGGGAAGCGATGAACGGCATGAACAAAGCGTGCGCGGCCGCAGCCTGTGCGATCCTGACGCTCCCGACGGCATGTCAGGCCGCGACGCTCCAGTTCTCCTTCGAGACCGTGAAGGTCATCACCGGAGACGCCATCACCGCCGGCGGCACCTTCAGCTACGTGCTGCCGCCGAGCGAGGGCAGCGTGCAAGCTGTCTCGGGCGAGATCAACGGGCAGCCGATCACGGGCTGACCAGCTTGGGCTGGAACTACTACGACCCGGCGACCCGGACCTTGCTCCTGTCCGTCGAGGCTGGGGCAGTCGACTACATCTTCGGCGGCGTCCCGTTCGGGGCCGTCTCGACGAACTTCGATCAGGTGCTCGGGTCACTGACGATCACCCCGCTCGCCCCGGTCGGACTGCCAGGGTCGCTGGGCCTGCTCGGCTCCGCGCTGGCGCTGGTTGGCGTTGGCACCGTCGGCCGGCGTCGTCGCTTGCATATGGCCTGTTCAACCGCCTGAAAGGATCGCCCGGCACGCTCGCGGATCAGGGCCGTCGCCGCGTACCGTCAGCAGTCGCCGGGCGGATAGTGGCGGCCCGCTCCGGTTCCGCGGCACCACATTGCCCAAGCAGCTATACTCCCCAGGAGATTACCGTCTCTTAATCTTTGTTGACCAAGTGTAAACGGACATGGCAGCTTCGATCTTCAACAAAGAAGGGATGATGCGCTCATGCTGCGGTGTGCCTTTGCTGCCCTCGCGTTCACCGGGCTCGCGGTGCCCGGTGCTCAAGCCGCAACGCTCGACGGCGACACGTTCAACGTCTCGTACTACTACCCGACCCGAGCCACGCTCCTCGACAATCAGGGCGACTACACCGTCCTCTCCCGCATCAAGATCCCGCAAGATCCGAAGGGCGGCGCCGACCTCTACGGCTACGACTTCAAATACTTCTTTGGCCAGTCCGGTAGCTTCACGGTTGCTCCGTTTGACGGCGTGGTGTTCACCGAGGAGAACGCGCACAACATCGCCAGGGTGACGATCAGCAATCTATCCACCGTCGGCAATCTGACGCCCGCCGACCTCACCTACACGTCAAGCTCGATCTCGCTGAACCTGTCTGGCGTGACCTACAAGGCAGGGTCGATCATCGACCTCAGGATCACGGCAGCGGCGGGAACTTCGCCGAACGCATTCTCCTTGCTTGCTGGCTCCCCCTCGACGGTGCCGCTGCCGGCATCGGCCCCGATGTTCGGTGCCGGGCTTGTGGTGCTCGGGGCACTTGGCTTCAGAGCGAAGCGACGGTCGGGACGGGCCGTCTGATCGAGATGCCGCAACATTGCGAGTTCCGCGCGAACGGATCATTCCCTTGTGGGAGAGCAACATGCGAACCAGCTTGATCGGCGCAGCCCTGTGCGGAGTGTGCGCAGCCCTCATCCTGACGCCACGGGCAGAGGCGTCGCCCCTCGCCTACTTCGTCAACGTCTCCGGGACCGGGACGGCCACATACTCGACCTCGAGCAACGATCCGTCCTTCCAGGCGCGCTCGGGAAGCGGGCCCGCGACGTTCAGCGCGGACGGGAACACCTTCTTCGGGGAACTGCTCACCGACGTGTCGATCAGCATCCCCGGCGCGGGCATCACGACCAGCACGAGCGGGGAACGCATCACCGGTTATGCCTCGGTAACCGGCATCGGTAGCGCCGGCCTCGGCCCGATCCACATCGAGGCACTCGACGCCGACATCGGCTTCGGCGCTAGCTCCTCGTTTGACGAGGTCACCTTGACTCCGACCGCCGTGACCTCGCACGTCGAGAACGGGGGGCTCATCGACACCATCGCGAGCGGGACCGGCATGGGCGATGCCAAGGTCATCTATGACGTGCCGAACACCGATCCGTTCGGCGGTCCCGATGTCTTCACCTACGAGACCGACATCTCGCTCGACATCACAAGCTTGAGCGGAACGGTCATCATCCCGGTCCCGCTGCCGGGCTCCGCGCCGATGTTCGGTGCTGCGCTGGTTGCGCTCGGTCTGGTCGGCTTCGGTTCGAGGCGGCGGGCCGGCACGGCCTGTGGCCCATCAGCAACGCCATAAGCTTCTACATACCCCGCCGGGGTTCCTGTCCGTTGACGTTACGGAAGCGTAATGCAGGCTTGCCCAGCCGGGGCCGATGAGTCGTCGGCTCGTGAGGGTGAGATGCGGGCGAAGTGGTTGGGAGCAGGACTGATGGCACTGACTGCCACCGCTTCTACAAAAAATGCACAGGCATGTTAAACGTTTGACATTGAGTAGGACTCACCCGTCGATATGAGGATAGGAACTGCAGTTGGATATATAAAAGGCACCTACTACAACGACTTAGATATTATCGTTGATTTAAGTTTGAATATAAATGAGCTAAAATTTTCAGGAATGAACGTCACCAGCCCTTATGGATTTGGGACATTTGGCAACGAGGAAGATTTATATCAAAGTAGTGAGTCAAGTTTCACTCTTTTATCTTATCATGCCAACGGCAAGGATGCTCTTCATGTAGAATTCGACATACCTTTGATCGTTATGACAGCGTCGGCGCGTTCGTGCCAGCGGGTTTCCCTGGAACCGGCGCTGACGTCTCACCTAAATCAACTTCCTACGAGTTTTACGGACCGCCGGTGGTGCCGCTGCCAAGCACCGCACCTCTTTTCGGCGGCGCCTTGCTCACCCTTGGGGCCGTCGGCTACGGCCTGAAGCGGAGGGCCGGCGCGGTAGTTTAAAGGTCCGCAGGTTGCCGGAGCCGATGTCCGGCGCCGGCCCGCGCCGACGCGACAAGTCAGCGCGCCGGCGCGAGGCGCGCCTTAGCAGGGGAATTGGAGACAGGACCTACTCCGAAAGGCAATTCCAACGGAGGCGACGCGTGCGGTAGTTCGACCTTTGCAGGCACGTTCAGGTCAGCCCGCGATCTGTGGTATCTCGGTACACGGCGCCCAGCCCTTGCGAGAGCACCATGTCCATCTACCCCGTTCAACGCCCGAGCCACGTGCTGCGCCATCCGGCGGTGATCGTCTTAATGGTCTTCGTCGGGCTGTTGCTCGGCTTGAGCTGCGCCCTGGCATCTCCGGGCGTGGCCGTCGGCATCGTCGCCCTTCCGGCACTGCTGTTACTCTGGACGCTGCCCGACTTGGTTGTGATGAGCAACCGCGTGCCGAAGATGCTGCTGTACGGCTTCCTCGTGTCGGCAATGTCGATCCCGAACTACGCCGCGATCATCCTGCCTGGCATCCCATGGATTTCGGCTCGTCGGCTGATCCTGTACGCCTTCGTCGCGGCAACTGCTTTGTGCTTGGCCGTATCGTCACGCAACCGCACTTATGCGATGCAGGTTCTCCGAGCCGCGCCGCTATTGTTCTTCTTCACCGCTGGCTATTTCGCGCTTCAGATCTGCCTTATTCCGATCTCCGCATCGCCTTCTGACTCGCTGAATGCGATGATCAACACGACCCTTACGTGGTGGTTCCCGCTGGTCGGGGCTGTTGCCTTCCTAAGAACGTCCCGCAGCGTGATCGCCGTCCTGATTTGCATCGTTCTTTGCATGTTGTTTGACACGCTCATGGGAGCGATCGAGAGCTATCTCCAACATCCGTTCCTGATCCTCGCGCTGCCTGCGAGCATGCGAGATCAGATGATTTCGGCCTTTCCGATGTATGCCGGGTTGCTGACGGCCGGCACTCGCAACGGCCTCTACCGAGCTTACTCCATCTTCAATAACGGCCTGTCTTATGGCGAGTTCGCGATGATGAGCGCTCCAGTCTCAGCCTTTTTTCTTATGTACGGGAGATCAGGTAGAGCTCGCGCGTTCGGCTTGTTCTGTTCAGCATGTTCATTCCTCTCAATCTTTATGTCGGGATCGAGGGGCGCTTACGTCGGCTTCATTGCTTCCATCATCATTTATCTTGTTCTTTGGTCTTTTCGGTACGCAAAGTTCAAGCCGGGAAGCTTGGTCGGCTCCTTTGCCCTTGTCGTTTATTCCATGGGAGCCGTCGCCGCCCTGCTCGCCGTCGAGTTCGTCGGCTTCGTACACCGCACAGTCCTTGGCGGCGGAGCGGTGCAGGGCAGCAATGATGTCCGCAACATAGAATGGACCTACGCGATGCCGAAGATCTGGGCGAGCCCCATATGGGGACACGGCCCTGGCGTGGCCGCACAGGTCGTCGGTTACACCAACATGACAGGCGACTTCGTGTTGGACAGCTATGCCATCAATGTTCTGGTGGAGACAGGATTTCTGGGCGCCCTGTTGTTGCTTGGTATGATCACAACGTCGGTATTCATGTGCTTTAAGTTCTATTTCAGAAGCACTTCGCAGCTAAGTTCAGCGGCCGGCAGTGTCGGGTGTTCTCTGATAGGTTATACGATCTATCGATCTACCCTTAGTCAAACAGAAAACAACTCGCTTGCGTATGTTCTGCTTGCTCTCGCGTTTGTGATTGCCTTTGTGATCCAGAGCGAGGCGCCCGAAGGCAAGGCTGTTACGAGGACGTAAAAGCAACCTCGGCTGCTCTGAACCTAAGCGACTCGCATACTCGACACGCGCCCCTCTGGACACAGCGCTGAGCAGGGTGGCAATCTTCCCGGAGCCGAACAGGCTGGCTGACGTTAGGGGAGCACGTCATGAACTTGGCGATGAGGTACGTCGACTCTCGAATGCTGGGGCGGCTCCGCCGAAAAGTGCTGCCGAACCTTGTCCCTCTCCTCACGAAATCTCGAGTGAGGCAATGCGGCTGCTGCGGTCAGACGAGCCTCTTCTTGCAGTTCGGCGACAAGGCGATCTTCCAGAGTTGCGTTCGATGCGCGGCGTCCTTCAGGTACGAGTGCCTTGGCCGCTTCATCCGCAGCATACCGGGCCTGTCGACGAAGACGGTCTTGGAGTTGGACCCGAGTTCGCCACTCAAGCACCTGTTGGGCGGTACCGCCAAGCACATCAGGAGCTACTACCAGCCTGACACCCCGACAGGCACGATCCGCCACGACAGCGCCGTGATGCAGGACATCACGAGGCTGGGCTACCCGGACAACTTCCTCGACATGATTGTCTCAAGCGACGTCCTCGAGCATGTCCCCGACGCTATGAAGGCGTTCACCGAGACATTCCGCACGCTAAAGCCGGGAGGCATGCACGTCTTCACGGTCCCCTACGAGCGCGTGACCGAGAGACTGGCAGAAATCCGGGACGGCGAGGTTCACCAGATCATCCAACCTGCGGAGTACCACTCCGACCCGCTCGACCCGAAGGGCATCCTGGCGTTCTGGCACTACGGGCCCGACCTGCAGGAATGGTTCGGGGACAGCGGGCTCGTGTTCAAGAGGAACGCCGTGGATGATGGGCTCGGTGGTCACGCGGCCGTGTGGACCGCGAGGAAGCCGGCCGCCTCAGACCTTCACTGATCCGTCAGAGTGTGAACGTCACCTGGGCAGGGTTCGCCGCCATCTGCTGCGGCTCCATGTACGGCTGATTCCAGCTATTCACGGCCGCGACCTGCAGATCGTAGCTGCCCGACGCGAGCCCGGTCAGGGAGAGCGACCCAGCGCCGGACGTTGCGTCAGTGGCAGTCGTGATGTCGGTCCAGGGACCCCAGGCGCCCACGGGCGATGAGGTTCGCAGACGGTAGCGGTGCCCGCTGTTGTTCTTCCGGCCCGATCCGTCGACGGTGAAGCGAGCGTCGGCCGACACGCTCCAATCCGAACCGGCCACGAACGTCAGGTTCACGGTTCCGTTCGCCGCGCTCTGGACGGCGAGCCCGGTCGGGCTGCCGGGAACGGGGTTCATGTTCTGCAGGGTGATCGGTACTTGGACGCCTGAGAGAGACTGCGCGAACGTCGAGTCCCAGTTGCCCGGCGTCGCGGTGGCAAATGCCGCATAGGTGTAAGCCTGCTTGGCCGGGAAGGCCTGTGTCCACCCGCCGAGGAACGCCGGCTGCTGACCACCCGAGAGGAGCGGCAGCCACGAGAACCTCTGGAACAGGTCGAAGTTGTTCTCGTACGACAGCGTGTCGACGCTGCAGTGGATCTTCTTCGTACGATCCAGCCAGCTATAGGCTGAGCTCGGCGGCGCGTCCGGATAGTAGCCGAACGTCAGGACCGACTCGCTGACGAAGTTGCCGCTCGCCTTGGCGACGCCGTTGATCCACACGTGCGCGTTGTGGCGGTGTCCGGTGCCGACCGCGCTTGCCGACGTGTTGACCTTGTTCCCTCCCGCATCCTGCAGGATGCCGCCCGCGAGCACGGTGTAGGGCGTGTTCAGGCTGAGGGCGGCCGGCAGCGTGCCGCCGGAGAACCGCACCGTGCTACCCACGCGAGAGGTGAGCAACGATGTGAGCGTGCACGTGGTCGAGCGGCTGAAGCTCGAGAAGCCTCCCAGATCGTCGACCGGGGTGCATCCAGTCGCTACCGCCGAGGTATCGGCGAGAGTGTTCGTGGTCGTGTCGAGCAGCGTGAAACTGTTCACAGCCGAGTTGTTCGTGATCGTGACCGTGCCTTGCCCGGCGCCCGTTAAGGCCGCGAAAGTGAGCGGGCTCGGCAAAGCCGTGTAGCTGCCCGGACATGTCGGCACCAAAGCCGTCGGCACTCCGTTGGCATCGACCGCGAGCACCTTCAGCTTGGCGTCGGCGCCACCGATCGCCGTCTTCGTGCCCGCGACGGTCGCGACCAAGATGTCACCCGCCGCGAACCCGCTCGCGCCGGAGCTGCTGGCGACCGAGCACTGCGCGATCCCGCGCCCATACAGCTTGTAGACCCGGCCTGCGACGATGCCCGACGGAAGCGTCTCGAAGCTGTCGAACGAGACCGGCTCATTCAGAACACGTTTCGTGGCCTGTGGATTGATGATCTCGACGATGGACGGGGCGCTCTGCAGGAACATCGCATAGTCGGCATCGCCGCGCGGGCTCTCCACCGCGTGTCCGCCGCCGCGTGCCACATTCCCGTAGGAGCGCACGCTGGTGTTTACATACCCCGCGAAGCCGATCTCCATGTAGATGACCGCGTTGATGCCCCCGAGGCCGCAGGTCGTGTTGCTGCCGAACGAGCGGGCGCCGTCGGCGAAGTTGGCGGCCGTGCCGATCCGACGTCGGTTGTCGATGTAGTTGTTGCGGATGATGGCGGGGTTCGGGATGTTCTTCGTCGGGTCAGCGTTCACCAACGCGCTGTTGTAGTAGTTGATCGCGAGCGGCTGGCAGCCGTCGCAATGGGAGCCCTTGCTGCCGCCGCCCGTCGAGATGTAGTTGCCCTCGTAGAGGCCGCCGGCCGAGTCGAAACCGTCCTGCTGGGTGTTCCACACCCGATTGTTCCTGAAACCCATATAAGCGGTGCCAGGGAAGGCACCCTGGGCGTCGGGCGTCTGGGTATAGTCGAACCCGGCGGCTTCGGCCGGGTCCTGGCCGGCGTTGGCGACCGGGATGAAATTGACGCCGAAGAACCCGAAAAAGTAGCCCGGCACCGTTCCGTCGATGTCGCAATTGGTGATGCCGGCCGCGCAGGCGCTCCCTGACGTGTTGATCAGGTAGAACGAAGGATCGATTTGACCCAGGATGGCCGTCAGGCCTTGCGGCGGAACCGCCGCGGTCAGGGCATTGTCGAGCGTGATCGTGTTGGCCACGGTGTCGACGCTGGCGACCTTGACGGTCTGTGCGGTCCAGGCGTTGACCGTGTCGATGTTCTGTGCCGGAGCCGAGCAGAAGGCGACCTTGCCCACCCATGATTGCTGAACGAGCGTGTTGCACTGGAGCCCAGGGCTCCGCTGGCGACGTCCACAAGCGTGTTCTGCTTGAACTGCTGGCCGCTCGCCGCGTCCAGGAACACAGCGTTCATCAGGTTGGCGTAACACGAGGCGTCGATGGTGCAGTTGTCGAAGCGCCAACCCGCCGAGGTCACATAGAGGCATACGCCCCGGAAATCGAAGTCGCGGAGGGGATCGGTTCCGGCGTAAGCGGTCCTGAACGTGATCTGCGGCACTTATTGGATGTTGTTGCCGCTCGTCGGCATCAGGGCGCCGTTCGCATTCGACGGCGGCACGTAGGCGATGGCGTTGCTGGATGCCAGGGCGGCCAGCTCCGGGTGGAGCGTCACCGTGCCGTCGCCGTTAAACGTGACGGCCTTCTTGAGCGCGTTGCCGCTCGTGCGACCGGCCGGGTAGTCAACGCCCGCGATGCTCGGTGGCGTGACCAGGAGCGCGCCCACGGCATAATCGCCGAGGTCGGCTCCGGGGACCACGTTGTTCGGCAGCGCCCCATTGAAGCTCGTCTGCGGATGATACGCTGAGCCGCTAGGCAGCGCCGTGCCGCTGTTCAGAGCCGCGCGCGCGGCCGGCTTGAGCAGTACCGCCTGCGTCTTGTCGATCGTCAGAGTGACCGGAATTGACAGGCTCTGGGCGCCGGCCGTGCAGATCGCGAACAACCGGCGTGTGGCGCCGCACGCCTGATCGAGCATCTTCACGTCGGAGGTGAGCTGCAGCGCGCCGGCCGACGTGATGGTGAATCCGGCCGTGTGATCGCGGCCGTAGGGGGTCGTCGGGTCGTTCTGAAGCGTCCATGCGCCGCCGGCCAAGCTCGCTGGCATGGCGCCGATGATCTGGAACGCGGGCGAGACGGGCGGGAACGCCGTTTGCGAGCCGGTGAGGCTAGTGACCGGCTGCTCGAACCACATCGGGATCGTGGCGATGACGGTCCCCGACGCGACGGCGGCGACGCGTAGCCACCAGCCAGCATCGGCTCGCGTGGCGGCCGCGAGCGCGGCCGAGGAAAAGCCGCCGAGCAGGAAACGCCGTGTGACTTTGCGCATGGTCGAACCGCTCAGCCTTGCAAAGTCAGCGATCAATACGGGACATAGTCGAACTCGACTGCCCCGAAGGTGCCTTGGCCGCCGGCACCCGAAGCGGCACCGTTGGTTCCTGCTCCACCCGCGCCGCCGCCCGCGCCGAAGCCGGTTCCCGGGCCGCCATTGCCGCCTGGGCTGGTGCCGGTGCTGTTCGACCCGCCGCCGCTGCCGCCGATGCCGGGAACAAGGGTCGATCCGTAAAAGGGCGTCGCGGCCGCCGTGCCGCTCACTTCAACGACGCCGCCGTAGCTCCGCGTCGAGAACGGGTTTTCTAAAGACGGAGCGCCATTCCCGCCTGCGCTCTCGACGTTGCCGGAGGTCAAGCCACCACCTGCCGCACCACCCGTCGGTCCGGTCAGATTGGCGCTGACGTTGCCACCAGCCAGCCCCGCTGCGCTGGAGCTGCCGCCGCCGTTGGTGAGACCCGCCGCACCCGAGGTGCCGCCCGCGGCGCTCGTGGCTCCCGAGCTGAATTGGTTGCCCGCGGCCCCTCCAGAGCCGCTGGCGATCGACTCGATGGTCACACCCGCCGCATTGTTGACGTGCAGGACGACCTGCGACGGGTTGGTACCGGCCGTTCCCGCCGATGACGTACCCGACGCCGCGGGCCCGGGTGTGCCGAGCGAACCGAAGTCGATGTATAGCGTCGGCGTGGTCGCGAGCGCCGGATACTTGGCCAGCAGGTCGGAGATCAGGATCTCGCGCTGTGGCGTCTTCTCGCCGGGACCGCCGCCGCCAGCACCCGTGCGTACGATGCCCGCCGCACCGATGCCGCCGCTGCCGCCCGGGCCGCCGTTGCTGATGATGGTGTAGCGCAGCCGGCCCGTGCCGCCGTTTGCGAGCGCGGCCGCGGGCAGCGTGTACGTGTACGTGCTCGGGCCAGGGCTCGCGGGCGAGTAGCCGAGGTTGGCAGCGATCGGGCTGTAGAACGCGGCCTGCACGGTGGGTGTGAAACAGCCGGCGGGCGCGCCTGTGCCGGGCGTGACGCCGCTGGCTGCCTGACCGGTGGGGCAGTTGCCGCCCGCGACGCCGCCCGACTGCGGGTAGGTCATGCCGGCGACGGCCGGCAGCGGCGCAAGCGCGGCGAGGAGCAGGAAGGCCGCGCTCAAGCGGCCGGGCAGGTTCAGGCGCATCGGGGATCCTGGTCAGGAGAGGAGGGGGCGCGGCTCACCGCCACGCGGAGCGGAGCGCGGCTCAGAACTGCCGCGCGTAGAAGGCCTGCGCCGTGGTCGCCCCGATGATCGAGCAGGCGCCCGTGCCGGTGAACACGGTCGAGCTCTCGTACCAGGCGCCGGCCGGGATCAGCATGCTGTGGTAGTCGAGGGTCGCAGTCGCCGAGCAGTTCACGTAGAGCGCGCCAGCCGACTGGTTCTCGAGGTGGAAGCCGCGCCGGGCCGGGTTAGCGGCCATGAGCTGCTGCGCCGTGCCGCCAGCCGCGATGGTGCCGCCCACGTCCGTGCCGGTGCCCTTGACCACCGTGTCGAGCGCGACGCCATTGGCGACGCCCTGGAAGCCGGGCACCTGCGTGGTGTTCGGGATCGTGGTGCCCGGCAGCGAGGTCGGGGCGGACGAGTTCGTGATCGTCGTGTTCAGCGTCCCCAACGCGGTGATCTCGGCCGCGTTGGTGACGGGCTGCGGGACGCCGCCGACGACGCCCTGGATGGAGATGACGTCGGCCGACGGCGTGCCCGCCACACCGAGCGCGGGCTGCTTGAGGGCCGTGGCCGCGCCCGCGGGGAGCGGAAGAGCGGTGGCGCTGACAGGCTGAGCGACGCCGTTCGCAATACCCTGTACGGTGATCACGTCCGTGGCAGGCGTGCCCGCAACGCCCAAAGCGGGCTGCTTGGCCGCAGTCGAAGCGCCCGCCGGGAGCGGTTGAGACGAGAAGGTGACCGGCACCGTCTGATCGGAAGGCAGCACCACGGGGAGGGAAGCCGCCGAGGCCTTCTGGCCGAGCGACACCGCCGTTCCACCGACCTGGTCGAGGTTGAACGAGCCGATATGGGCGGTGCCGGCCGCCAACGAGGGCAGCGAGGTCACCCCGACCGTGCCGATCGCGTTGGCGCCGGCCGGGAGCGCCGGCAGGGCGCTCACCGTCACGCCGTTGCTGTCGAGCGTCACGTGCAGCGGCGCGCCGCTCGTGAGCCCGATGGGCGCGCCGGTCAGGTCCGTCAGGATGTGGCACGGGATGGTGAGGCCGGTCGAGGTCTTGCCGCAGAGC
>JAOBYI010778393.1:0-11264 GCA_030068125.1 Conuropsis carolinensis
TGCCGCGCGTGCCGGGCTCGGCCATCGGCTACGCGAACGGCCTCATGAAGATCGAGGGCAACGCCTCGAAACAGATCCTCGCCTCCATCGCCGACGACGGGAGCGTGACCTACCAGAAGATGCCCGACGTGCGGCAGCTCGACTACGTGACGCGGGCGCTGAACGCCATCGCGGAGCGCGGCGACGGGCAAGGCATCCTCGGCGGCAACACGCCGATGGGACGGGCTGCGGGCAACCTGTCGAAGGCGATCCGCGCCAATTTGCGCGACGCCGTGCCGGAGTACGGCAAGGCGCTCGACACGGCCGCTCAGCCGATCGACGCCAAGAAGGCGCTGGACTTCGGCCAAGGCCTCCTGTCGCCGTCGATGGCGACGGACGAGGCCGCGGACGCGCTCAAGGGCATGTCGGCGGCCGAGCTCGGCCAGGTGCGGGCCGGCGTGCGGTCGAGCATGGCGCAGACGCTCGCGAACGTCCGGCGCACCATCACGGACCCGAACGTCGATGCCCGGCAGGCCATGGGCGTCGTGAAGGACCTGTCGAGCGACGCCGCGCAGGCGAAGCTCGGCCTCATCATGCAGCCGAGCGAGAAGGCGGCGCTCGCCCAAGCCCTCATGCAGGCCACCAAGGCGCTCGAGCTGCGCACGGCCGTGGCGCAGAACTCGAAGACCTTCGTGCGCGGCATGACCAAGGACACGATCAGCGCGGCGGCCGAGCCCGGCCCGGTCGGGCGGTTGCTCCAGGGCGAGCCCCTGCAGGCCGGCAAGCAGGCCATCCAGTTCGTGACCCGCAACACGCCGCACGACATCACGCGGCGCGAGGATGCGATCTACGGCGACCTCGCGCGCATCGCGACGGGGCCGCGGGGGCAGCAAGCCATCGACTTCCTGACCCGGCTGCAGGGCGCCAGCAACGCCCGGGCCGCGGCCACGTCATTCGCGCGGCGGCTGCCTTACGCCCCCGTCGCCTCGACCTCGCTTCTGAGCCTGATGACGGGCCTTGGCGGCAACCAACGCTGACACGACGACGAGCGCGGCCGGCAAGGTGAGGTTCACGCCGGTCCGCGCCTCGACCCACAGCACGACCAGGATCAAGCCGTAGAGCAGGAGCCCGGCTGCCGCGAGCACGACGCCCGCGCGACCGAGCTCAATCCATTCCTGCCTTCGCCGCTCGTTCATCGTCCTCACCTGCAGACCGCAGGGCAATCGCCGGGTCCGAACTGACTGCACGGCCCGCCGGGTCCGGCATAACACGCCCCACCGGGACCCGAGTAGGCGGGGCCTCCCGGTCCATCGTAGGCCGCGCCTCCCGGCCCGCTGTACATCGCACCGCCCGGACCAGCGTACATGGGGCCGCCAGTCCCATCGTACCGCGGTCCCCCTGGTCCACTGTAGGCCGAGCCACCGGGACCATCATACTCGGGACCGCCCGGCCCCGCATAGCAAGGCCCACCCGGGCCGGCATAGCCGACGCACCGCGCCTCTGCAGGTGCAGCCGCAAGCACGAGGAACGTTGCGAGCATCGCAGCGTGACGCAGCATCATGAAACGACTCGCAAGGGGCGCACGCCGTCACCTTGCGGCCGGTCGCCCTCCCGTGAAAGCGAAATCTCATGGCCTTCAGCGCGACGATCCCATCCACGTTGAACGTTCCCGCCCGCACGCCGCCCGGGGCTCAGCTCGGGCAGATCACGGGTCTCACGCCGGGATCGAACTTGGACCTCTTCGTCGGCGGCGCGCCGGATCCGCGCATCGCGCTGAGCCGCCGCTCGAGCGACGGCACGCAGGCGTTCCTCATCGCCGGGCTGCTTTCCACGGTGAGCCCCTTCACGCTGCAAGTCGTGCAGAGCGACCCGGCCAAGGCGACCGCCTCGCAGACGGCCAACATCGCCGTGACGGTCGGCGCGGGCCTCTCAATCAGCGTGCCGTCGGCCGTGTTCGTCCAGGGGCAGGCATTCACCCTGACGCCGACCGTCGTGGGCGGCACGGCTCCCTACACGTTCGAGCTTCGCAGCCAGGGACGCGAGTTGCCGCCTGGCCTGTTGTTCGCTTCGTCCTCCGGCATCATCTCGGGCACGCCAACCGGTCATCTGTCCCGCTTCGGCTTCGACATAGCGGTTACGGATGCGACGGGAGCGCGGGCCGAGACGGGCTGGTTCGGGTTCTATTGCGCGCCGTCCGGCGGCGGGTCGGTCGTGGTGCCGCCGGGCGGCTTGGCGCCCGCCGCCAACCTTGCGGTCATCGTTCCGGCGTTCATCGAACTTCCGGCCGTGGCGCAAGGCGGCGCCGACATCGTGCCCTCGTTCCGCCCCGCCTTCGCGGTCGCCACCATGGCAGAGACCAGCGGTGCAGCCGGCGTGACCTATGCCTTGAGCAGCGACAGCGGCAATGCCCTCCGCGATCATACCAGCGGCTTCTCGGTCGACGGATCCGGCGTTGTCACCATGTCGGATGACCGCCCGGTCCTCGACGTGGCGGACGGCAGCATCCGAAAGCTGGTTGTCACGGCCTCGGCGCCCGGCAAAGGCTCCGTCTCCTCCCTACTCACGGTGAACCTCGACAGCTCCAAGGTTTGGGCATGGAAGGGGACGAACTTCACCCCCACGAACATCGCGGCCCTCACGTTGGCCGACTTCCAGGTGGTGTCGGTCCAGGGCAAGCCCACCGTCGGCGTCGCGGGTTTGGACTTCGCGGTCGGTCGGCTGTCCACCAATGCGCTGAAGAAGCCGGGCGTTGATGCCTTGCCGGCCGGCGTGTCGCTGTCGGGCTCCACCATCAGCTTCACGGGCCTCAGCCCGGTCACCATGACCGATTGGGACTTCCGGGGCTTCAGCCTCTACTGCAGCGGCCAGGGTGTGTGTGCCAATTCCGAGATCGCGCAGTCGCTGTTCGACTTGGGCTACATGGTGACCAACGCGCTCGGCCAGTCGCTCGGCTATTTCTCATTCAGCGCCGGAAGCACCACCCTGACGGCCGTCAACGGCACGGTGGTGACCGCCGACATGGTGGGCAAGAACATCATTTCGGCGGCGCCGGGCGGTGACATCGGGCCCGTCTTCGCGTGCAAGATCACGGCGGCGGACACCACCGCGCAGACGATCACGATTGCCACGGCCACCGGCGCGGCGAGCTCGGCGGCCCCGGTCGGCATCGCGCCGAACGCCCCGGTCACGTCCATCCCGATCACATGGGGTAACTACGACACGAGCTTCGTGAACATCCACCATTGCGACTTCGACTATCGGCCGCCGGCCGGGTGGAAGTACGGGATGATCGGCTTCGCGGCCGGCCAGATCAACATCGGCACCGGCAAGGCGTCCGACCTGGGCGGGAACGGCGGCTTCCACCACAACCGCATCATCGGCACCCCGTCGGACCTCGGCGACTTCTCGGATGGCGACGTGTGGTGCAACTACGGCTCGACCGGGCAGTGGTGCAAGGGATCGCATTGCGATGGGTTCGCCCACTCGGCGGGCGGCTTCGGCCGCGGCTTCAGCGTCACCGGGAACTACATCGACAACCGGCAGCGCTTCACCCAGCAGGCCGACGCGCTGAGCGGCGTCGCCGGTCCGTCGGCCGGCATCAACGGCACGGTCTACCTGACCTTCAACGACTCGGGCTATCGCAACGGGTCCGGCGCCTCGGCGTCCGACAACATGCTCCGCGGCGGCAATCAGAGCCTCGCCTGCAAGAACGCGGCCTATGCCGTGACGATCACGCTCGGCAGCCCGGCGACCATCACGCTACCGAACGGCTATTCCGGCCAGGTCGGCGACTTCTTCGAGTTCGAAAGCGGCTCGCCGCCCTCGCCCTTCGCGGTCGGCACGCTCTACTACATCGCCTCGGTGAGCGGGACGAGCGTCACTCTGTCGGCCACCAAGGGTGGAACGCCCATTAACGCCGCGGGGTCAGGAACCGCGACGTGGCGCAACCCACCGCAGTACCTCCAGACCCACCACGACAACTGGGTGTCCGAGGCCTTCAACACCTATGCCCCGGGGTACACCAACGACACGCCGCTGGGCCAATTCTACGACCTGCCGAACATGCCGGTGGCGGAATACAACAACCGGAACACCTTCATGGCGACCCCGGCCCCTGCGGCCGTCTTCGCCCAGAAGTACGACGCGGCGGGTCGGTCGGTCGGCAGCATCACCTACAACGTGCCGCCGGCCAACCTGGCGAGCTTCGCTGCGATGGCGATCGGCACGACCCGCGCGCGCCTCCAGTTCGCCGCCGACCCGAACGCGACGGCGACGTTCGACGGCACCACCAATCCGACCGGCTACGAGTACCAGGTGGTCGCAGGCACCGGCGCGGCGGTGGATGGCGGGTGGATCCCCGTTCCGAGCTCGGCCTACATCAACTCGGACAACGGGCTCGAGACCTTCGACCTGACCACGGGCTTGGCATCCTCGACCCAATACACGCTTTATGCGCGCGCAGTGAACGCCTATAGCTGGCCCGACAAGAAGCCGAAGCAGTCCTCCCCCGTCCCGTCGAGCGGCACGCTGACGATGCCCAGCTCGGCCGCGATCTTCTCGACCAACCGGCCGACGATCAGCGGATCCGTGGTGGGCGGGCAGACCCTGACCTGCAACCACGCCTCCTACGAGAATGCCGGGTCGATCACGGGGTACACCTATCAATGGTACCGGGACAACGTGGCCATCGCAGGGGCGACGGGGCAGACCTATGCGGTGGATGCCACGGCGGATGCCGGGCACAAGCTTAGCGTCGCCGAGATTGCGAGCGGCGGCGGCTTCACGTCCTACCCGACGCGATCGGGGCAGACGCCTCCGGTGATCGGCTCGCTCGAGGCCGAGGCTTCAAGCATCTTCGCCGCCTACTCGAACCAGGGCGTCACCCTGTCGGGCAACCGCCAGTTCGCGATCAACAACCTCGTGAAGGGGATGAAGAACGCGGCGAGCGGAAACCTGTTCGCCGCGGCGTCGCACCTCTGGCTCCTTCGCGGCGCCGCGCTGAACACGATCAACGTGGATGCCATCAATCCTTCGGGCACGCTCCTGACCGCTGTCGGGTCGGGCACGATGAGCTATGCGGATGTCCAAAATGGCGCACCTTCGGGCTTCCAATCAGCGGCCAGCTCGGGGCTGAACACCGGGGCGGCCCGCACGCAGCAGAACGCCGGCACCCTGATCGTGCAGACCATGGCCAAGAGCGGGTTCACCACCAGCACGAACGCGACCATGGCGGGGACCAACAAGACGGACATCCAGGTCGGCACGTCGAGCGGCACCCTCGGGGTACGGTTCAACGGCGCCTCCCTGCAGTCGTTCGCCTCCGGCATCTCCTATGCGGCCGCGCACAACATCGCTGCGACCCGTTCCGATGCCAACACGGTCAACGCCTATCTGGATGGCCAGCTCTCCGGCAGCGTCACGCTTGCCAGCACGGCGCTCACGGGAGAGCCGCTGCTGATCGGCGCCCTCAACTCGGGCACGTCGGCTGGCGCGGCCACGGCGCTCAACTCGTACACCGGCCCAATGGGCGCGGTGCTGATGAGCGATCAGGCTTGGAGCGCCGCGATGATCTCGGACTTCGCGACGCTGATCAGCGCCTTCACGCAGTCGGCTTACTGATCCGGCGCCGCATCGCCGCAGCCACGCCAAGCCCGAGCAGGGAGCTCCCTAACAGGGGGGCGCCGCTCGGCAGCGGGACTGTTGCTACCACGCGTCCAGAGAGGCCTGACGGAAACTCTTCATTCACATCGGTTGCACCGAGATCGATGTCGATGAAGGCTGCTTGACCTGAGATCAGGTCGCCCCCGAAGATCGTTGCACTTCGGCCCGGTCCTGCGAAAGAAACGAACTCGCCCATCTCGTTCGATCTGAACGATATTGTATCTCCGTCGACATACAGTGGCATCCCGCCAAAAGTCACATCGGCGTTCCCTGTCATTACTCCGCTCAATATTGTCCTATTTGGTAAGCCGTTTTCCTGTATTGTTGTGGACAAAACGATGTTAAAAAATTCGATATCACTTGCGCTCAGAAAGCCTTGTTTCCCATCAGTTGCGATTGATCCGATAGCGGAACTACTCTCATAGCCGTCAGCAGTGCTTTGCTCGCTTCCAAAATCTACATGGTAGTATATCTGGCTCGCACTTGCCGATCCGGCAGCGGCGCAGCCTAAAGCAGCCGTCAGAGCGACGGCGCACAAACCCTTCTTCACGAGCTCTCTCCCAGGTGATCACGACTCACCTGGGAGGGAGGCTGCCCGAAGATAACGAAGAGTCAATGAAAGATCGTAGATGGCCTACACCATCGAATTTTCCCAGCCGCTTGGCCTGCCCTTCCGCGCGCAATTCCTGCTGGTGGATCAGGCCACGGGCCAGCCCGTCACGATTGGCGACAACAAGCCCGCCTTCGGCATCTTCCGGGCCGCGGGCGACGTGTGGCCGTTCCTCACCGCCACGCAGGATGGCGGCATGCTGACCGTCACCGACCCGGGCCTGATCGAGGTCCTGATCCCGCCCGACCGGCTGCTGTTCGGCGGCGGCCTGTGCGGCTGGGGCAGCGCGTGGGGTTGGGGCGGCCAGTCCCGCGATCCCGCGTTCACGCTGCCGCACCGGCTCGTGATGAACACCTTCGATCCCCTCTACGCCAGCCTGATCGCGGCCGGCACCATCTCGTTCGGAGCCAGCCCATGACCACCGCCACCCGCGTGCAGCTCGGCGTCGTGCCGGACATGCCGACGCCGCTCGCCGTCGAGGTCGCACGCGCCCAGAAGGCCGAGGCCGACCTGCAGACCCAGATCAACAACCTCATGGCGTCCGGCGGCTCATCCGGCGGCACGGGCACGGGTGGTGGCACCGGGACGGGCGGGGGCACCACGACACCGGCCAAGACGGCCATGACCCAATACCTCGGCCAGGTGGCGACCAACTGCGTCGTGCCGACCAACGCCAACCAATATTACACGCAGTTCAACTCGCGCTCGCGTCACAAGATGATGGACGATGTCGTCCAGCTTCAATGCGCCTTCCCGAACTGGAACGTGGCGACCTCGCCGACGGCGGGCCCGACAGCGGGCTATGGCGGCATCGAGCACACCAACGGCCAGCCAGCCCTGATCCGAGCCACGATCGAATACCCGATCGGCACCTTCCGGGCGCTGACCTTCGGCGGCAACTACACGGGCACGATCCAGGACGGCGGTACGCTGATGTCCGACCCGTGCGACATCGCGATCCCTAAGGGCGCCTTCTTCTTCGTCCGCACCTACTGGTCGTGCCCGAATGGCGGCCTCGTGTGGGCCAACGACCAGGACAGCATCAACGGCGAGGCCTTCGAGTACGGCGTCGGCGGCATCGCTGACAAGTCGCGTAACGGCGCCACCATCGTGGACGGCACCTGGACGAACGGCAGCTTCTCGGCCTCGGCGAATACCTATTGCTACCGCCCGTGCGCCATCGTGGCGCAAACCACCAAGCGTGCCATCGCGCTCTTTGGCGACAGCCGGATCAACAATTACAACGACGCCTATACGAATGACTCCTCGGCCTCGCGCGGCGTTTACATGCGCTCGCTCGCGGACAACTTCGCCTACATCTCTCTCGCGACGGGCGGCGACCGCATCGATTGGTTCTTGCCGAACTCGGCGCGGCGCGCCGCGCTCGCGACCTACTGCTCGCACATCATCTGCGAGTACGGCATCAACGATGTAAACGAAAAGAACCCGCCGCAAACCGGCTCCTACGTCAACACGGTCGCGAGCATCACAGCGAACCTGCAGAACTTCCTCACCCTCATGCGCAGCCTCGGCAAGCAGCCGATCGCGCTCTGCACCTATGAGCCCTACACGTCCTCGACCGACAATTGGGCGACCTACGCGGGGCAGGCCCCGATCGGTAACGAGACGGTGCGGGTGGGCGTCAACACGGCCATCCGGGCGGGCCTCGGTCAGGACCTCACGATCGATACGGCCTCGGTCTTCGAGGACGGCCAGAACTCGGGCCGCTGGGTGACGGGGCAGATCGATGGCCCGCTGACCATCGACGGCCTGCACGAGGGCTACGTGGGCGCCTGCTACTTCAAGAACATCGCCCACATCAAGCCGGCGCTGTTCCCCTTCTACTGAGGGTGCGCGGCGGGGCCTGCCAGGGAACCCCGCAATGCGAGCCGATCAGGTGGCCTCTGACAGCCCTGATCGTCCTACGGCCGGCAGATCGCAGCCCTCGCGGGCTTTCACCGTGTCACGCGCCCCCGACCTGTAACGCCTTTCGCCCGCACTGACCAGCGGGCCACGCCACGCCCGGGCACCCCGCCCGCGCGAACCCCGGAGCACATCCATGTCGCCCGGCCACATCCTCACGCGCCTCGAGGAGATCTTCGAGCCCGTGTGGCACCACGTCGACCCCTTCTACCGAAAGGAAGCAGTCATGTCCGCTTTCACGCGCCTCACCGCCGCCATCGGCGATCTCTCGGCAGAGAACGCCGACCTCAAGAGCCAGAACGCCGACCTCACGTCGCAGGTCGCCGCAGCACAGGCCAAGCCGGCCGGCACGCCCGACCAGGACCTCGACGGCCTCACGTCGCAGATCGAGGCGGCGCTCGGCCACGCCGTCGCCGATCCCGATGGCTCGGGCCAGGACACGTCCGCCGGCGCGTCGACCGTGCTGGGCGGCTCGGGCAACGACACGATCAGCCTCGGCAGCGGCGCCGACAGCATCGCGTCGGGTGCAGGCGGCAACGACACGATCACGCTACCCGGTCAGGTCGGCGGCCTACAGCCCGTCGTCGGCGACGGCTCGACCACCGTGACGAACCCCGACGGCTCGACCACCACGCTCGACCACGTCACCGGCCAAGCCACCACGACGGCTTTCGGCGGCGCGCCTGCCTCGACCGATCCGGCCGTGGCGCAGGCCGCGCACGACGCCGCGACGGCCGCCGGCAACGACGTGCCGCCCGTGTCGACGCCGAACGGCTGACGCCGGCTCTCCGCGCGCATCAGAGCCGCCTCCGGGCGGCTCTCCTCTATCTGCAGGACCACCACCATGCACACGTCCGCCGCCGGCCGCGCCGCCATCACGCGGCGCGAGGGCTGCTGCCTGACCGCCTACCGAGACAGCGTGGGCATCGCGACCATCGGCGTCGGCCACACGGGCCGCGCCTCGCCGCCCAACGTCAAGATGGGCGACACGATCACCCACGCCGAGGCGGACGCCTACCTCGCGAACGACCTCGCCGAGTTCGACCGGGCCGTGAACGCCTGCCACGCGGCGCCGATCTCGCAGAACTCGCACGATGCGCTCGTGAGCCTCGCCTTCAACATCGGGGCGGCCGCTTTCGCGAGCTCGACCGTGGCGCGCCTCGTGCGCTGCGGCGACATGACGGGCGCAGCGTCGGCCTTCCTGATGTGGGATCGGGCCGGCGACCACGTCGTGCCCGGGCTGCTGGCCCGCCGCAAGGACGAGGCGGCGCAGTTCCTCCGGCCGGACGGCGCCATCGAGCCGCCGACGCCCGCCACCACCAAGATCGGCGCCGCAGCATCGGGCGCCGTCGTGGTCGCCAGCGGCGCCACCGCAGCCGCCACGAGCGGCCACGCCGCCACGGCCGCCACCTGCGTCCTCGTGGTCGCCCTCATGGCGCTCACCGCCTTCCTCATCGTCCACTTCCGCCGCAAGGGCTGAGCCATGAACCTGGACATCGATACGGCCGCGCTGGAGCGCGTCGCGCTGGAGGCGGGCAAGGCAGGCTTGCCTTTCATCGAGCAAGGCCTCACGGCCATCCTGGCAGGCGCCACGGGGCCGTTCGGCCTGCTGGTCGCCCCGGCGCTGAACACCCTGTTTCCGGCCATCAACTCGGCGCTTGGGCTCGACCCCGATACGCCGCCCGCCGCCACGGCCGACGCCATCGCGCAGAACCAGCAAGGCGCGCAGGAGGCGCTTGCGACACTCGACGCCCAGCAGCAGTTCGCCTTGCAGCAGCAGCAGCAGACGGACGCCACACGCCTCGCCGGCCAGGCGCAGCAGACCGCGCTTGAGGCCATCGATGCGCAGTCGCAGTCGTGGTTCGCGCGCTCGTGGCGACCGACTGCGGCCTGGGTGTGCGTCGCGGCGCTCGCGGTCGACTTCCTGCTGATCCCGAACGTGTCGTGGATCGCGAGCCTCTACGGCCACGCCATGCCGGCGCCGCCCGACACGACGGCGCTGCTGGCGCTGCTGACCGCCCTGCTCGGCCTCGGCGTGCTGCGGACGGCCGACAAGGCCACGGTGGCGAGCACGGTCAAGCATGTGGCCGCGGCGGTGCGGCGGTGATCGTCGTCCGCATCAAGGACGGCGTCGTCAGCCACTTCGCGGCGCGGGCGCCCGAGTGGTTCTTCGCTTTCGTGCTCGTCAACGTCGGCGAGGCGCTGGCGGGCCCGGGCGACACCTTCTCGACCTCGCACAGCTTCGACGGCATGGCGGCGCTCGCGAACGAGAAGACGTGGGGCGGCTGCATGATCGTGCTGGCCCTTGCGCGCTTCACGGTGCTGGCGCTCAACGGAAGCTACGCCCCGGCGCGGCCCTTCACGCCTGCCTTGCGCATGGTGTGCTGCATGCTCTCGATCATCGTGTGGGCCACCATGGCGATCGGCATGGCCTACGCGAACCCGATCGGGACCGGTTGTCGCGCCTACGGCTCGGTTGTGCTCGCGGAGCTCTACACCCTGTATCATGTGTCGGGCGAGGCCGGGCACGCGTTCTGGCCCTGGTATCGGGCACGGGTGAAGCGCCATGGCGGTTCCTGAGGCGGCGGAGGGGCTGACCCAGGGCCAGACGCTCGGAACCCTCATCGGCACCATCATCCTCGTCGTCCTCACCTGCTTGTTCCGCATGGCCAGCAAGCGCGGTGAGACCGCGGCGGCCGGCGACACGGGCAAGCAGGTCGTGCTTGAGGCCGCGAGCCTGGCCGACCCGGGGCCCATAATCCGGCTCGGCACCGATGTGGCCGCGATCCGGACGCTTCTCGAAGAGCAGTTCGAGCTCCAGAAGGAGCGCCGGGAGCAGGACGAGCGCGTCAAGCTCGAGACCGACATGCGCGAGCTGAAGGAGATGATGAAGCGGTTGCAGGAGGGCGGCGCCCAGCACAAGCCGGGCCGGCCGCTCAGGGATGCATAGATTGCACGCTGGTGGGGTTCATGGTGGGGTAAAGCCCTGAAACAGGGTGCTCTACACTCTAAGAATTGGCGGAAGGGGTGTCTACCGAAATGCGTTCTGACGTGTTCTGAGACGGTCTTCAGCTTTACCGTTTTTCGGTAG
>JAOBYI010800496.1:0-11082 GCA_030068125.1 Conuropsis carolinensis
TAGAGCGTAACGTCGACCGCATTGCGCCCGCCAGGACGAGCACCACTCGTCGCAAGCCGGTTCGCTCCAAAGAGGAGCAACCCGTACCCCCGGTTTCGGAGAACGGCCGAAGCCCGCACCAGAGCTTGCACTGCTGATGTTTGGAGCCGAGCAGGAGAGGCCAGATCGGGTGCGTCTTCAGATCCGCCCTGCAGAGATGAAGAGCGAACATCAAGATGGTTGGAAGGATCAAGCTTCGTGAAAGTGAGAAGCTCACGAATGGGCTCGCTGCTCCTTTGCGACCGAAACTTCGGCGGGGCCTGATCTAGCCGAGTGTTGGTGGATGCGGAACGCGTGCTTGGGGACAGACTTGGAAAGCGCACACTTCCAATCCAAACGGCCGGAATCTCTCCGCGCGCATCGCGCTCGAAACGCACCTGCTCTGCCTGATAGAAGCCACGATCCGGAAGGAGGAAGGTGTCTTTGCTCGTCTGTTCAAGCGGTTCGGAATCGAACCACTCGACCAGGATATGAAGCTTGCCTCCCTGCTCCAGTACGAACAGCTTGTCGTAGTCCCAGCCATATTCGCCGATGTAGCTGTTCCATTCGGGAGCCTCGTCCGGAACACGGTCTGGAAGGCGTGTGAAGGGCTTGCCCCGAGCTATGAGCGCATCATGATGCAGGGCCACACCCATGGACCACCAGGACAAGCGACTGTCTGTGATGTAGTCCTGACCCTTCCTCTTCAGCTCAACCAGATTGCCACCAGAGCTTCTGGTTAGCGCAAGATGGCCTTTCTGCTCCTGCAAGGTGATATCGCCCTCAGCTCCCTTATATGTGCCGGCTGCGGCTCGGGCCTCTTCGGGTGAGGGGACCGACCTCACAACAGGCACGGGAGGTGCTGCCTTCAACTTGCTGGCCAGGAGAAAGCGTAGCGCATCGTCAGCGAGATGCTCCGTCACCGCGTTCACGTCATCCATGTTCGTGGCGACCACCACTCCCAGCTTCTCGTCAGGCAGGAAGCTCAGTTGCGTGGTGAAGCCGTACACCTCGCCTCCATGGCCGAACATCCTGTGTCCGTCCAAGGAGTCGATCGCGAAACCTAGGCCGTAGTCCCCGCCGAACTGGGGCGTGAGCATCTCGTGGAGGGCCTGCGGAGAGATGATCTGTTTGCCGTTGAATCTACCGTTCTGCGTCACCATCGTGAGAAAGCGACTTAAGTCGCTCACTGAGGAGTACATCGACGCAGCTGGGCCTTCTCCCAGCTGGAAGGTGGGCGCGGGGAAGTTTAGACCGTCGTAACTCCACATTCGGCCCTCGGCCAGGTGCGCCTTGAAATGCGGCTGGGGAGAGAAAGCGCTGTCGGTCATGCCCAATGGTTGCAGCACGGAGTGCTTGACCGCCTCCGCAAAGGGTTCTCCGGCTACTTGCTCCAAAGCGTAGCCAACGACGGCTATCCCAGCATTGGAATACTTGAAGTGCGTTTGTGGCGCGAAGATGAGGGTGGTTTGGTTGAGGCTCTTGACCGTGTCTGCAAGAGAGGGGCTCTTGTTGTCGAAGTAGTGCCCGACGGGCGGCTCACGAGTCAGCCCAGACTTGTGAGACATCAACTCACGGAGAGTGATGTTCCCTCCAAAGGGATTGACTGGGCGGAAGTCGGGCAGAACCTGCGTTATGGGTTCGTCTAGCTGTAGCTGGCCCTGCTCGACCCGCTGCATGATGCCTACGTCTGTGAAGAGCTTGGAGACAGAGCCGACGCGATAGATGGTGTTAGCGGTTGCGGGACGTCGGTGAGCTTGATCCTCAAAGCCAAAACCTTCAGACCAGACCAGCTTCCCATCGTCAATCAGCGCGATCGAAAGAGCAGGCAGGTGCTTATCCTTCATCTCGTAAAAAATCTCTGTTCGAAGAGCGGCTACGCTCGCCTGGTAGTCAGGCGCAGCAGCCGTGTTCTGCGCCCGCGCAACTGGGAGAAGCGATCCCAGTCCGATCATGATCAGAATGTGTCGAAGGCGAGATCTGCTGGAGAGTGAGGCTGAAGGCATCTTGCGAGCTTATACGGCGATCTCTAAGCTCCAGTTCTCAGGAAGGCAAACCATTTGGGGCCGGGAAGCGGCCAGCCGAGCTTGAGTCTTGTTGGACCTTCCCCGGGCAAGCCGACTCGCGCTACTGACCATAATGCGACTTGTCGGTACCAATGCGAACCGGGAACGGAAGGCATGGAGGAACTTCTCGGAACTTGGCTCATACAGGGTGCGCCGTTAACTGAGTAGCACCATGGTTTCTTCCCAGATCGACCCAGCCCGGTAGGGCCCACCTCCATCCGCGTCTCGCTGCGGCTCGTCGAACACAACCCAGTAGACCTTGTGCGAACCAAGCGCACTCTTTTCCATCCGAGAGATGGCAGCGTCCCAAGGGCCACTGATCTTCGTTACTTGCTCGGGAGGCTCAGATACGGTACCGGAGGCGCCCTTTGCCCAGAAAAGTCTGCGGACACTTTAACGCGGTCGTTCGCCTTGAAGCTACCCATGCTGAGTCAGTCTAACCTTCGTACCGCTGATGTGGACAAGTCTAGAAAACGCCGTTGGCTTGAGACTCGGATGCTGCGAATAGATTGGCTCCAGCAGTTTGGAGGTGATTGTGTAGAAAAGGTCGCCTACGTGGTACCTGTAGGCTTTCATCTCGGCTTCCAAGGTTTCCAAAGACGTTCAACTGAGTCAAAGAGGCGCACAAGCTAAAGCCGGTTTACACGAAAGCCACTCGGAGCCCCCAACTGTACCGACGCCGTTAGCGGAAGTTGCCCTAGAAGGCTTATTGCAGTGAGGGAATTCCCGGGCTTGTCAGCCCAGCGACCCCGATAAGCTGCGGGCTGCGACTGAGCGGATTTGCGAAAGGGCGTGGTTGGGGCGAGCGAGACGATGCGACTGTAGCGAACTCGCGAGACTGCCGCAACCGGGGTGGAAGCGATCTCGTGAGGACCTGAGGCACAGTGGGCGGGCGCTGAATCTGGGCTGGACCCGGAAAGTGGAGTAACTCTTTTTTCAGCGGCGAAGTGCGGATCTCGCTCTCGCCTACAGGGTAGCGCGTCCGGCTGTTTCGACGGCAGCCATGGTTTGCTCGGCAGTGAGGGTGGAGCGGTAGAGCTGTCCCTGCCCCAGCTGGCAGCCGGTCTGCACAAGGGCGTTTTGCTGGTCGGGGAAGTCGATGCCATCGGCTGCAATGCTGAGGCCGAGACCGTGGGCCAGGCCGACGAGGGCGTGGACGACCTCCGCGCTTTCCTTCTGCGAGTGCATGGCCCGGATGAAGGAAGAGTCAATCTTGATCTTATCGAGCTTGAAGTTGCGCAGGTGATAGAGCGACGAGTAGCCGGTGCCAAAGTTGCCGAGGGCGATCCGGACGCCGAGGTCACGGAGGCCGCCGAGGACGGTCTGCGCCGCTTCGAGGTCACGGACGAGGGCGGACTCGGTAATCTCAATCTCGAGGCGATTGGCAGCAAGGTCGGTCTGCGCCAGAGTCTCCATGATGCGGAGCTTGAGCGACTCATCCTTGAGCTGGACGGGGAGGATGCGAACGGAGAGGGTGACGGAGTCCGGCCATTGGGTGGCGACGGTGCAGGCCTCGCAGAGGATAGAGCGCATGAGTTCGTGAACGAGGCCGGTCTCTTCAGCGATAGCGATAAAGCGCTCGGGGGTGATCTCCCCAGCGGTAGGATGAATCCACCTGGGTGAGACCTCAAAGCCGGTGATCGTACCGCTTTGGAGGTCGACGGTGGGCTCAAAGACGGGTTGGATCTGCTTGGAGGTGACTGCATAACGGAGTTCTTGCTCGAGCCACTCGCGTTCCCGGACGTGCTGATCCAGGCCGTCTTCAAAGAAGTGCAGGGCGGAGGGGCGCTCCTCCTTGGCCCGGTAGAGAGCGAGGTCGGCCTTGCGCAGCGCCTGCTCGCCGGTGACGGCGTCGGACGGGATGAGGGCGATGCCGATGCCGGAGCCGACCTGGTGCGCCGTGGTGCCGATGAGGATGGGTTCCCGGAGTACCTCGATGATGCGACGGGCAATGCTAGTGGCGGCCTCCGGGCTGCTGAGGTGGGTGGCCAGAACGGCGAATTCGTCGCCACCGAGACGGGCCACGAGCTCGCCATCGCGCATGGCGCCGATTAGACGCTGGGCGGTGATGCGGAGGACTTCGTCCCCGGTGGAGTGGCCGTAGGTGTCGTTGATCCGCTTGAAGCCGTTGAGGTCGAGTAGAAGGAGGGCGTGAACGGCGTGTTCGCCCGGAGGCGCCGCGGTGGCTGCCTTGAGGGCGTCGTCGAACTGGCGGCGGTTGGGCAGGCCAGTGAGCGGGTCCTGGAAGGCGAGCACGCGGATGTGCTGCTCGGCTGTCAGCAGGCGAGCGGACTCACGCTTTTGCTCGCGGTATCGGCGGATGGCGAAAACGAGGAGAGCAAGCGCGAGGAGGGCTCCGATGAGCATGGCCTCGTCGAGCTCAATGGTCTCCTGCTGGATGCTTTCGTGGCCTTCCTGGACGAAGAAGTCGAACTCCAGCGCGAGGTACAGGACGACGCCGACACCGAAGGCGATGATGGAGAGATCGGCCATGGAGCGACGGTGTCGTATGACGAAGGCCTTTGCCATTGCGATCTTCATGCGTGCTCGATTGACCGGGCACGGCGGTTGACGGGCCCGAACGACGGATAGCTCCCCGCGTGCTCCCTATCTTCAAGCAAGTGGCCGACGGGCTGCTATTCAACAAAGGTGGGAGCGTCGCCCGTAGACCGCAGGGATTGCTTGAAAGCTAGGCAAGTGTCGCTCGCGGTGCATCGCGTGCCGGTTTACAGCAGTCCGCGGCTCATGATCACGCTGTACCTTGCGTGTCACACCAAGGTGACACGTCCATTCTTTACGGAAGCTTCGATGACCACTACCGGCTAGTCGAGCATTATCTCGTGCTCACTTCTCAAAGTGGTGCGTAATTGCCCTCTGGGTGAACGGCTGGCAAGACTGAACTTCGCCGGAACCGCCAGATGCAGTCTCACTCGTTTCGAAGAGCTTGCATAGGTTCGATACGGCTGGCGCGGGCAGCCGGCAGCCACGCGGCAAGAAGTGCCACAGTGGCGAGAACCGCGATGGTGATGGTGAGGCTCGCGGGATCATCGCCATGGAGGCCGAAGAGCATGCCAGAGCTGAAGGCCTTTTCCGAACCGTAGAGAACGTCGTGCATGTAGTGGATCACGAGCAGGACGGATGCTGTGCCGACAAGGATTCCAGATGCAGCAAGAAGGGCAACCTCCCGCAGGATCGAGACGCGTACCTGAAGTCGGCGTGCGCCGAGGGCGAGGCGAATACCAATCTCATTAGTACGCTGGGTGACGGTGTAGGCCATCAGCCCGTAGATGCCAATCGATGCTAGCAGGAGAGCGAGTGCACCGAAGCCGGCCGTGAGTGTGGCAATGAGGCGCTCCTGACGTAAAGAATCCGCGACTGTCTCGTCCAGTGTTCGGACATTCATCACGGGAAGATCGGGATCTATCTCCGCGATGACTTTTCGGAGCGCGGGCAATGCTTGCGATGCAGGCTGTGATGTCCGAATGAGAAATGTGCCGCTGCTCAGGTCCTTGCTCTGCGTTGCTGATACGAAGTACAGGGGAGCACGCGGACCTTTCAGGTCACTGTACTGCGTGTCTGCGCAGATACCGACGACGGTGAACCAGGGAATCGCTTGCTTCGTCTCCGGATCGATGCCGGAACCACCTTGGGTGAAGCGGCGACCGATCGGGTCCATCCCTGCGAACAGCTCTCGTGCCGCACTCTCGTTAATGATCGCAGCGAGAGGCGCAGTCGCGGAGTCGGAGGTCGCGAGATCACGGCCGCGCAGGAGCGGAATGCCCATGAATTTGAGGAATCCAGGACTGACCGTACTGTAGTACGCGTGTTTGTAGTCGCTCTCCTTCGTAGGCGTGGGTTGGCCTTCCACGTCAAAGCCGCTGCTGTCCTGGTTCCCGTCAAGTAGCGTCGACATGGCAAACGCGTGATCCTGCATGCCGGGTAGCGCACCGATCCGCTCGTAGGCACGCTGGATGAGAGCACTTCCAGTCGTACCGGTGTACCGCTGACTCGGCAAATCGAGATCGAACTCAAGAAGGTCTTGGGTGGAGAAGCCAGGATCGACGTGGTCCAGGTTCCAAAGTGTTCGCACAAACAAAGCTGCACCGGCGACGAGAAGCGTGGACAGGGCGACTTGAAAAACGATCAGGAGCTTGCCTGTCCAGAGGCTGTGACGACGTGTAGAAGCCTGACTGCCTTCTTTCAGGCCGGCGCTGATGTTGACGCGAGTGGCATGCCATGCGGGCAGGATGCTGAAGAGCAGACCGGTGGTGATGGTCACCGCGGCCGTGACAAGGAAAATCGTCCAATCAAAGGGGATGTCAACGGGTCGCGTGAGGTATTCGCGGCCGATATACATGCGGATGAGCAGATTGCGACCGAAGTAGCCCGACAGCATGCCGAGGATTCCGCCAGCGGCGGACAGGAGCAGGCTCTCCGTGACGATCAACCGAAGGATACTGGCACGTGACGCACCTAGGGCGACACGAACGCCAATCTCACGCATCCGGGCAGAGGTGCGGGCCAGCATCAGGTTCGCGATGTTGACACATGCGAGCAGAAGCACGAGTCCGGTAAGCGCCAGAAGTGTTTGGAGAGGCGCCCGCGCATAGTTGTTGAAACGACGGCCGCGACTGCCATCATCGACCTGGATGTGCGGAATGTGCTCGCCCGCTTTCGGGGTGATCGCATTGCGGATGGCCGAGTCCAGATAGACGCTCAACTCGGAGACGGCGCGGTCGTTGTCGATGCCAGGAGCAAGCCTGGCAATCAGGCTGACCCACCACCGGTCTGAGCTGTCGACGAAGTTCGAGCCCTTTCGATCACTCGCACGAAGGCGCGTGACAAGGGTGATGGGGACGAAGAGATCGGGTGAGCTTGTCGTAGAAGCCGCGCCAGTGAAGCCGGGAGGGTTGACACCTACGATGGTGACAACGTTGCCGTTGACGCGAATGCTCTTGCCAAGGACATCGGAACGGCCGCCGAAGACGGTTCGCCAGCAGCGGTCGCTCAGCACTGCGACGAACCCTGTGCCAGCTGCGCCCTCGTCGCTCGGCAGGATGCCACGGCCGAGTTCCGGCGTGACACGAAGGACGTTATAGAGGTTGCCACTCACTGACTCTGCAACCTGAGGCCGGGCCTCGCCATTCGCAGTCACATTGACGCTGATGTCTTTGTACCCGGCGATCTCTGCGACGCTTCGGCCGTCGACCTGTAGCTGCTTGAACACGGGATCGGGAATGCTGTCCAGCCAGGTCTTGCCATTTCGGTCGCTTCTGCTGCCCCAGCTGGAATGCGAGACACCGGGAGATGGCCCAACAACGCTAAGCATCCGGAGCTGCTCCGGATGCGGCACACCCAGACGAACGTAAAGCAACTGGTGCGTGACTGAGAAGATGTTGGTGTTAGCTCCAATCGCGAGAGCCAGTGAGCCAACAGTCACGGCCGTGAACGAGGAGCTACGGCGCAAGGTTCGGACCGCAAAGCGGAGATCAAGGAGAAGTTGATCAATTCCGTGCAGACCGCGAACCTGGCGAATGCTGTCTTTGTGGGACTCGGTTCCCCCAAACTCGATCCGGGCGCGGCGGTAGGCCTCGGCGGCCGGCACTCCGCTGCGCTCCAGGGCAGCGGCATGTTCGGTGATGTGGAACTGAATTTCCTCGTCGAATTCGGACTCATACTGCCGGCGCTGAAGAAGGGTGCGGAGCGCAGCGAAGAGCTTCATGCCTTCGCCTCCGAGGCTATCGAGTCAGAAACTTCAGCGGTACGGAGAAAGGCGTTCACTACTTTAGCCATGCGGCTGAACCCAGCTGTCTGCTCGGCAAGTTGCGTACGACCCTGCTCGGTGAGGGAGTAGAACTTGGCCCGGCGGTTATTCTCGCTGGCTGCCCATTCAGTGTGGAGGGAGCCACCGACCTCTAGCCGATGCAACGCAGGGTATAGGGCTCCCTGCTGGATGACGAGCTGCTCACCGCTAACCTGGCCAATGCGAACAAGGACACCGTAGCCGTGCATGGGGCCCAGAGAGACGGCCTTCAGGATGAGCATGTCCAAGGTGCCTTGGAGAAGGTCTACGGGTTTCAGCGGCATGAATCACTCTCCCCTATGACGCTTAGGAGAGGATGAGGCGGACTCTCCTAAGATGTCAAGGGGTGAGCACCCTGCGTGTCGCTAACGTTTGCCGAAGATGAGGATGTGTTGCTGCGGCAGCGTCTCGATGGTCCTTACTGGGGCGAGGCCGACGTCGGCCATCTCTTTGTCCAATTGGGCCACGGACATCTTGTGCAGCTCTTGTTCAGGCGCACAAAGCGGACACTCTTCTCTGGTCGGGGAGAGCCAGCGAAGCATTCCATACGTGAGAGCGGCAGTAGCCTTGGCTCCTCAATTCGCGATGGTGCAGATGACGGCCGGCAACGTGCTTGCTGCCGCCGGCAACTCGGGAGCCAGAGCACACTACAAGATGGCGAAGTCTGATGCGGAGAAATCGCGGCCTGAGTTGCAGGAGTGGATCATCGAAGCGGCCACATCGGCGCTCAAGAAGTGACGGCTCGAAGCTAAAGCTTGAGGAAGACCTTCTTCCGATAGAGCGGCCATAGAAGTCCCATCACCAAGAGCACCGCCAGAAGACCGTATAAGAGCGAGACGTTGTACGCGCCGATGTTCCTGCTCAATGCTGCGTAAACGGAGCCAGGCATCCAGTTTGCAGGCGAGTGCGCTCCAGGCAATCGGTAGAGACCATGAATGCCGAGAAGGAGGACGTAGAGCGCGAAGCCGAGAATTGCATTCGAACCGTAGATCAGAGCCGGGGTCAGCCAAGGCGAGGGCCTGGACTGAGGTCTCTCTGAAGCGCCACCATCAAGCCACCAGTAAAAGAGAGCGAAGACTCCCAGGCTCACGCCGCCGCTGAGAAGCACGAATGTATCGGTCCAGAGCTTCCGATTGATGACGAGGTAGGGATTTAAGAGCAAGGCGGCCGCAATCAGCAATCCGGCCGCAATGACCATGCCGCCTACGACCTTCCGCACGGAAGTGGACCTGTTAATCCACTCAGCAGTCAGTACACCAAGCAGCAGATTCGGTATAGAGGTGATGCTGGACAGCAGGCCGTCCGCATCCCACATCCTCGCGGGACCTCCCCAGTCCGACATGTGGCGAGTGCCGAAGATCGCTCGATCAATGACCGCCCCAAGGTTGCCATCGTGGTCGAAGCGCCATGCACCATAGACTGGCGCCGGCACAAAGCGTTGTGCAGCCCAAACAGCGAGGAGCAGGATGGCACCCAAGGAGATCACGACGGGTACATTCGTACGAAATGCTGCTCGGCTCCTCTGGGTCCAGAGGACCAGTAGACCGCCCACAACGTAGCAGAGTGCTATTCGTTGCAGAACTCCGAAGACGTGGAGCATACGCCAGTCGAACGATGGAAAGGCGTTCAGAACGAGACCAAGCGCCAGGAGTTTAAGACTACGCAACACAACATGCGTCACGAGGGTCGCCTTCGTTGCGCCCTTTCTGGTCCTTGAGGCGAAGGAGTACGTCATCGCAAATCCTGAAAGGAACAGAAACAGCGGGAAGATCATGTCTGTAGCCGTCGCGCCATCCCACTCCGTGTGAGCCAGCTGTGGGTAGCGCAGCACCCAATCTCCGGGGAAGTTCACCAGCACCATGCCGGCGACGCAAAGCCCGCGTAGGACGTCAACGGACAGCACGCGACGAGGCGTATCGGCTTGCTCGACCAAAGGGCCTGAATGTTTTGTGCTCTGCTCGTAGATGTCCAGCGAGCCCATAAAGCCTCCTACTAACTATGAGAAAGATAAAGTGTGAGGCCCGTCAGCACCATGGGACTGAAGGAAGGTAGAGATCGCTCAATCCGAACTCGTCGCCTAAACGGCAGTCAACTTCGGTCTGCGATGGGCTCCTCCACGAAATCACCAAGTCTGTGCAGAGCTCAGTCGCGATCTCTCGACGGCTTCCGCCCGCTTCCGATAAATTCGTGGGTGTGTTGCACGCCATCTATGGCGATCAGCTCATCGCCTTCAACGTTGGCGGTAGCAAGGTCGACATGCCGGCCGTCACTTCTCAGCTTCGCTAAAGCCCAGGGCGAGTGTTCTGCTTCTTGTGCGGTTAGTCATTTCATCGTCGTCTTTTCGCCAGCTCACGTCTTTTCCTCTGACCCGAGTCGGGTCATCTTTCAAAACAATTTCCACAAGTACAAGCGCACTTGAAATGGTTCAACCGGGTGGAAGACATTCGTAAATGCCGGCGCTGCTACACGCGTGATCTGCGACGTATAGGCGTAGTCGATGTCGTGGTCACGCCGGTTGAGCAGGTTCAGAAACTCTGCCGAAAGCCTCCACTTCTCGTGGAAGCGATAGCCGAGCTCTGCATTGACGAGTGCTGTGGGCTTCGACCGGTACAGGCCGTCGGAGGTCAGGTCGCGGGAGCCAAAGTAGCGCAGCCGCAAACTGGACGAGAAGCCTTGCAGATCATGCAGCGTGACGCCCGAGGAGATAACTGCGCCAACTGCTTCGGGAACGCGCTTCCCGCCCAGGCTGTCCGGGGCCGCATCGTCCTCGTCCGCTTCGGCAAAGAGCGCTTTAGAGTTCGCCAGGTCGAAGTCAAATGACACGTGTTCGAGAGGCGTGTAGAAGTTTGCCCACTCAACGCCGTACCGTTCGCTGGGCTGATTGGATGGGATGGTACCTCCAGTGTCGCCCGACTGTTGCAGCTCAGAGGTGCTGTGGAGATACCAGATAGAGACGGTGCTTTGGAGGTGCGGCACGGCCGTAGTACGTATTCCAAATTCTCCGCCCTTTGTTGGGATGAGCGGAGGAATGGGCGTGGACGCGGTACTCGGGTTGGGGTTCTCGCCTGAAACTGGCTCGACAGTTTGTGTGGTGCCACGTCCGTCGTTGCTGTGAAAGCTGAAGCCTGCCTGCGCGTAGAACTCCGCCCTGTACCAGGGGCCGAAGACCAGCCCGGCCTTTGGGCTTGGCAGCAC
>JAOBYI010822580.1:0-11033 GCA_030068125.1 Conuropsis carolinensis
TTCTTCGGGCTCGCAAAAGAGAAACAGGGATCCAAGCACTTCACGATACATGTCCATCACCTCCACACCATACAGGAAGGCGAAACTCCTCTCATTCCCCAGAAGAGTTGCCTAGGAGCGTCTTGTGTCCGACTCCAGGGCACAAAGCTTATTGTGCTCGCAGCTAAGGAAGCGTAAGACCAACCCGCTTCGCCGGTCTGCGGGATAGTTTTTAGACATCCACTGCCCGAAGCCCTGAAGCTTTGCTCAGTTCATCTACTACGGCTCTGCTTCAGGCAACAATCTGACTACTTGTCTGAGTAGAGCGGAAATAGCAGAAGAGCTGGCAGCCTCTCGCGCTCGACGAAAGCCTTACCTTTCGCAGTCGATCTTGTAACCGCACCTCTATTTTCATAGCCTGCCATTGAACATCGGTTTGAACGATTTGGTATCCATATCACGCCCTATCCTTCAGAGGACAGATACGGTCTCAGACTCTGCTGCTTGAGCAAACTGTAGCATTCACATGTTTGTGCCTCCAGAACCCAACGATTCGCGATATAAATTGCCCCCCGGCCATAGGTGATTGCGCCAAGTCGCCGAAGCTCGTCTATGTCCAAGGAGACCTGTGGACGCGAGGCATGCAGCATATTCGCTAGGTGCTGATGGGTAAGGGGTAGGTTCGGCGTTTGCGCGGCATCACTAGCGGCAAGAAGCCATTTTGCTAACCGCGCCTTCCGGCCATGGAGCAGGTGGCAGATAGACTGTTGGTATCCAACAAGGGCCTTCTCCTGCATGTATGCCATAAAGCTCTTTTGTACCCCCACCATGGTGCGAAGACCTTGCCGCATCAGATCGAGGGGCACGCGATAGCCAGCGCCATCCACCAGCATCATGCAGTCGCCAAGAGGCTTTACCGGGTCGAACAGAAACGGCCAGCCGACAGGACCCTCATTGCCCAGGATGGCTATCTGGGCTGACGCTCCATCCGGCATGACATGTATGACCGAAGCTGCCCCAGCAGTCAGAAAGTAAATGTGGTGAGGTTGCTCTCCTTTCCGGAAAAGAGCAGTTCCCCTTGGCAGTTGCAGTAGCGTGAGATCGCCTAATAGGAGTAGGCCCTCGTCACCCGGTAAGGACTGTAGAAAATGATTGGGAAATTGCAGCGAGCTCGTTCTGTCCATTGTCCCTTGAGACTCAGTGAGGAATTTGGAACGGAATGAGTGTAGCGGCCAAGACGTGACCAGGGCAGAACCAGCGCTGATTCTGCCTTGTAGATGCGTGATTGCTATGGCAACCGAGATCTACATCGATCTTTGTTGAAGCTACTCATATGAATACAGGCGCAGCCAAGAAGGCTGAAAATGGCTCTTCTGAAGCGTTGAAGTACAGAGCTAATGCAGCCTGACCACTGCGGGATGCTGAGCACGAAGTGCCGAGAAGCACAACGTGGCTAGTCCGAAGGCGAATCTCCACTCAGATAAGGGACTCCGGACTATGTCGGTGCTCTTGGCTTTCACTACGGAGGATCGGCGAGATCCAGCGGGACCGCGATGTCGTTGTAGGTGGGGCTTGGGTGTCTGTTCGCTACATGACAAAGAGGTGCCACTTCCGATTTGAGAGCTGCTCTTCCGAGGCAATGACTCGAGGCGTTGCCAACGTTACGTTACGGAAGGCTGAACCGAGGTCATGAGGTAAGTGGAGCCACCACTAGCTTCTTCTCAGATTGGATTAGATGCAGCAAGAACATCTCGAATACCTCTTGTCTGAAAGCTCCATACCTTCTCCATTAGGCACTGACGTGGGAGAAACAGCATTTAGTTCAGCTTGGTCAAGATGCAGCTTGATGCGACGGTGGCTATGGACCGGGCTCGTGCTTTGCCTCGCGCTGCTTAACGGATGCGGCGGAGGTATGCCACCGACAAGCACCATCACCATCTCCATGGATGCAACATCATTAGCCGCTGGGGTGAGCGCACAGCTGCATGCAAGCAGTGTTAGATCTCAAGACATTGTCGATATCACCTCTTCAGTGAACTGGGCTTCTTCCAACGCAAAGATTGCCACAGTCAGCAGCTCCGGCCTCCTGACGGGTATTTCTGCAGGCTCGGTGACCATCACGGCTACCAAGGGTGGGAGTAGCGCTTGCTTTGTTGTAGATATTGGGAACCCGTCGATCTCGGGGTTGAGCCTTTCCCCATCGCAGCCTGTGTTGTATATGGGAACAACGCAGCAGTTCAAAGCAGCGGCCGCATACGCAAATAAGACGAGCAGCGACGTCACAGGATCCGTGCAATGGAGCGTGACCCCGTCAACGGTGGCCTCCATCAGCAGCGGAGGGCTTTTGTCCGTGACATCTTCTGGCAGCTTTGTAGTCACTGCCACATTGGGAGCACAATCCAGCTTTGTCGTAGGAACCAGTGTGAACGCCCCGCTGGTGTCCATCGCGCTTACCCCCAGCGCGGGAAGCGTGGCCGGGGGCGGCACACTGCAGTTTCATGCAACCGGCACCTATGCCGACCAGACTACGCGCGATCTTTCAGCATCGGTCGTTTGGACCTCGAGCAACAGCTCTGCGTTGACTATCGATAGCAACGGCCTTGGTACCGCATATGGCAACACAACCACCTCGGTCACCGTTACGGCGCAGCAAGGCAGCATCGTCGCCAGCGTTCCCGTTGCGGTGACGGCTGCTGCAAGTGTGACTCAACTTTTTGTGGAACCCAGCAGCAGCCGCATCGCCAGTGGCTCGGCACAGTCATATACCGCGACGGCTGTATACTCCGACGGATCCCAACAGGACGTGACCTCTCAGGTGAGTTGGTCGGCTGCCGCCTCGGCTGCACCTACGGCGGAGGTTAAGCGTGCAGGAGTGCGTCCACGTGCCGCGCTCGCAACCAGCAGCAACGAAACCGTTACGGTTGATTCTACGGGGACGGCATGGGCAACGGGCATAGGAATCACTACTGTGCAGGCCAATCTGGGTTCGATCAGCGCTCAAAGCGCGCTGATCGTCAGTCCAATCACACCTGTTACCTTGGCCATCCGCTCCGCGAGGAGCCGGTTCCCGGTGGGCGGCGAGCAACAGTTACAGCTGATCGGCATGTTCTCGGATGGGTCCACGCAGGACCTGAGCCTCACGGCTAACTGGCAGACCTCCGATGTCTCGGTCGCTACTGTTAACGGCAGCGGACTTGCACGCGGCGTCTCGGCTGGCGACGTAGTGTTCACAGCATCCTTCGGCGGTATGACTATATCGACCAGCGGTTTCGAGGTACAGGCCAAATTCCTGGTCTCGACGGCTATCGGTGTTCCGTACCCAGCAATTTCGTCCGGAGCGAGCCAGCAGTTAACGGTAACGGGAACATATGACGATGGTACGATCCAAGACTTAACGAAGTTAACGACTTGGACGTCTTCGGACAATTCGGTTGTCACGATTACTTCTGCGGGGCTGCTGTTTGCAGAAAAGCCAGGTACGGCTCAGGTTACCGCCACCGCAAACGGTGTGGCCTCTGTTGCCAATGTTGCATGCCTGGACTTCTCGTTGAAATCTCTCCAGGTTCTTTCGCCCACGCCGTCCTTTGCTCTAGGCACCACTATGGACTTCACGGCGCTAGGTACGTTTAACAGCATTCCTTTGGCAGTAGATCTCTCGGAGCCTGCCTTCTGGACCTCGAGCGATCCCACCGTCTTCACCATCGACGGAGCAGGCAGAGCCAAGAGCGGAAAGGTCGGAACCGCAACCGTCACAGCCACGCTCTCCGGTGTGTCACAAACCAGCTTCCCTGTGCAGGTCAGCAACGCCACGCTAGTTCGGTTAACCCTGAGCGCACCGTTAAGTCAGCTGGCGGCGGGAACACCGCAGCAGTACACCGCTATGGGGCTGTTCAGCGACGGTACCTTTCAGGATGTAACGCGCGACGTGCTCTGGAGTACCTCCGACGGCACTCTGGCTTCCGTGGATGCCAGCGGCCTCGCCCGCGCTATGCACACTGGCTCCGTAACGATCACGGGGGCCCTGCTAGGGCAGACAGTTTCCATTCCCTTGGCGATCAGCAACGCGACATTGAATGGTGTCGCAATCTCACCTGGCGATTCCGAGTTGCCGCAAAACTTTGCAAGGCAATACAGCCTCATTGGATATTTCTCTGATGGCACCCGGCAGGACCTTTCCAGCGAAGCGATTTGGACAGCCAGCACACCGTCCATCGCCACAGTGGAGCTCGGAGGCATCGTCATTGGCGCAAATCCCGGAACAGCTTCCATCTCGGCGCAGTACGGGTACTACACCGCGTCCACTCCCGTGAGGGTGACCGACGCGGCGCTGGCGTCGATCGCGATCAGCCCGGCTTCGCTCAGCATGCGTAAGGGCACCCAGCAGCAGCTCACCATCACGGGCACCTTTAGCGATGGTTTTACACAGAACTTATACCTGAATGCCGTGTCAGCGACAGGGTCGCTTGCCGTCGCTACGACAAATGCCAAATTCCTGGTCTCTGCTGTAGGAATCGGCACAACGACTGTCACTTCACAGGCTGGCAACATCAGCGCGACCGCGAATCTTGTTGTCACCAGCAATGTATTAAGTTCGTTGAGCATCTCACCTGTCAATCCAACGCTGGTTTCCGGCAGCTCGCAGCAGTTCACAGCTACTGGCACATACGCAGACGGCACAACAGCGAACCTATCCTCCCTGATCACCTGGACCTCTTCCAACCCTGCCGTTCTGAGCGTTGACCAAAACGGCTTGGTTACCCTTTACCCGGTCTCCAACGCCACCACGGTTACGCTGACGGGCAGTGGCAATGGGCAAACCACGGTCGTAAACGTCACCGTGCAACCAGGCGGAAGCACAACCACACCGACGGTAAGCGCGATCGTGGTCACGCCCGCTACTACCACGCTGGCAGTCGGCGGGACGGCGCAGATCACGGCCACTGCAACCTACACCAACGGCAGCACTGACGACGTCACTGCGCAGGTTACCTGGAGCAGTCAGACCCCGGCGGTAGCCACGGTCAGTTCCTCTGGATTGGTGAAGGCCGTGGGAACGGGGCAAACCTCTATTCAGGCTCAGTTCGGCACCGTAACCGCTGCGGCGCGTCTCGCCGTGTCTCCGACCACTCCCAACCCTTCCCCCACCTTGACGAGCATCACGCTCAGTCCCAGCAGCGTCCTGCTCGCCGCCGGCTCAGCGCAGCAACTTACCGCGAGCGGGACGTACTCGGATGGCAGCACGAAAGATCTGAGTGCACAGGTGACCTGGGTCAGCCAGAGCCCGGCCGTGGCCACCGTGAGTTCCAGCGGAGTAGTTCGCGCAGTTTCCGAAGGCACGGCCAGGGTGCAAGCTCAACTGGGTAACATCAGCGGCACCAGCGCCATCAACGTCAGTGCAGCCAGCCTGTCTTCCGTGTCGATCAGCCCTACATCCGGCAGCTTTGCCGTCGGAGCCACCCAGCAGTTCACCTTGACGGCCACCTACTCTGATGGCAACCATCAGGATGTTACCAATCAGGCAAGCTGGGAGAGCACCGCGTCCAGCATCGCCACGATCTCGGTCACCGGTCTGGCTACGGGGCAGTATCCGGGCCCTGACGGGTTTTCCGGTACGTTCCAAGGCATGACGGCGACGGCCGCAAACTTCCACATCACCACAGCTTCTCTGGTGTCGCTCGCCGTTACGCCGTCCACCCCGAGTTTCGCCAGTGGCACCACACAACAGTTCCTCGTCACGGGGACCTACTCAGATGGGTCGACGCATGATCTCACCCCGAGCGCAACCTACACGAGCTCCAACTCCGCTGTGGTCACTGTCTCCAGTACAGGATTAGCCACGGCGGTCAGCCCTGGAAACGCGCAGATTAGCGTCAGCTATGGGGGCCAGACGGCCAAAACCCAGTCCGTCACCATCACGCCTGCCACCCTGGTATCCATCGCCGTCACACCGGACAGCCCCAGTATTCCGAACGGTGTTCAGCAGCAGTTCACCGCAACGGGTACCTTTTCCGACGGCTCCATGCAGGATCTAAGCACGGAGGTCGCTTGGAGCAGCTCCAACCCGCGAGTCCTCACTATCAATGCCGCAGGACTCGCTTCCAGCGCTGGCCTCGGTAGCGCGCAGATCTCAGCCACCCTCAACGGCGTAACTACGACTACGGGTATGGTGCAGGTCACATCCGCCGCCCTCGCCAGCCTCGCGATCGCACCCACCACGGCGCAGATCGCCAAGGGAACCACACAGCAGTTCACCGCCACCGGCAACTACACCGACGGAACCACCGTGGATCTGTCCTCGCAGGTCGCTTGGGATAGCACCAATGGAGTTGTGGTTTCGATCGACGCTCGGGGGATCGCCACTGGAAACGCGATCGGTTCCGCCCAGATCAGCGCCAGCTACAACGGCCAGACTGCCACAACCTCCAGCTTCAACGTCACTTCGGCCACGCTGGTTTCGATCAATTTCAACCCCTCCAATCCCGGCTTGGCGGCTGGCACCAGCGGCCAGATCACCGTGATCGGAACCTTCTCAGACGGAACGACACAGGACCTGACCAGTAGCGCCACGTTTAGTTCGTCCAATACAGCCGTCGCGACCGTCAACACCTCAGGCGTCGCCACCGCCCTTACTCCTGGCAGCAGCACCATCTCTGGGCAAGTGAACGGCATGTCCAGCAGTTTCACATTAACGGTCACCAACGCTGTTCTAACTTCCGTCGCTATTACACCGACTAATCCGCCCTCCTTTGCCAAGGGCACAATCCAACAGTTCACAGCCATAGGGACTTTTTCCGATGGTTCCACCCAGGATCTGTCGTCCGTGGTTATCTGGAGCAGCTCCAATAGCAATGTGTTTACGGTGGATAGCCATGGCCTGGCTACCGGCACGGATGTCGGAGGCGCCACGCTGACCGCTGCGTACCAAGGTCAAAGCACCACTACGCCAAGTGTGTTCGTAACGCCGGCGACGATAGCCAGCCTCACGGTCTCGCCCGCCAGCGCCAGCATCGTCAACGGTTCCACCCAGCAGTTCATCGCCACTGCTACCTATACTGACAGTTCCACTCAGGATGTTTCCGGAACCGCCGACTGGATTTCTTCTAATACAGTCATTGCGACCATAAACGCTTCGGGTCTAGCCTCAGCAGCCGGCCAGGGTTCCGCGAGCATTCAGGCCCAGCTGAACGGAATGACGAGCTCAGCCAGCCTTACTGTTACCTCTGCGCAGCCAGTTGCGCCTATCTTACAATCCGTTTCCATCTCTCCCTCGAATGGATCCATTGCCTTAGGCGGCACGCAGCAGTTCACCGCTACGGGTATTTACTCGGACGGATCTACCCAGAACCTGACAACCCAAGTCACCTGGCAGTCTTCCGTGACTTCGGTGGCCACGATCAATAACACCGGCTTGGCGACTAGTCATACCAGCGGCAACAGCCAGATCTGGGCCAGCTTTGGTAGCCAGAGTGCCGCGGTAACGCTCACGGTTGGCCCTGCCATGTTAAGTGCGCTGGCTGTCACCCCACACTCTATTTCGATCGCAAACGGCACCACGCAGCAGTTCTCCGCAACAGGCACCTTTTCAGATGGTTCCACCCAGAACCTGACCAACGCCGTCCAGTGGACATCGAGCAGCAGCTCGGTCGCGAATATTAACAGCACAGGCCTGGCCACAGGTATGGGCATGGGATCCACCACCATCACCGCACAGACCGGCAATATAACTGCCACCGCGTCGCTCCAGATAACGGCGGCCACACCCGTTTCCATCCAGATCACGCCCTCGTCGGTTTCCTTGGCAGCCGGCAGCTTGCAGCAACTGTTGGCGACAGCCACGTTCTCCGATGGCAGCTCACAGAACGTTACCTCAAGTGTTATCTACACCACCTCGAACCCTGCGGTCGCCAGGGTTGACGAGAACGGCAAACTCACCGCGGTGGGCCCCGGCGTGGCAACTCTCACAGCAAGCTTGAACAACGTCTCCGTCACCATCAACGTGACCATCTCGCCCGCGGCTCTGAGCGCCATCACCATCTCTCCAGCCAGTCTCAGCCTTTCCGTAGGTCTGAATCAGCAACTCACGGCCACAGGCACTTACACGGATGGTAGTACGCAGGACCTTACCAGCTCTGCCGCTTGGGCGAGTTCCTCTCCATCCATTGCTACGGTCAGCACAACAGGTGTCGTCACTGTAGCGTCTACCGGCAACGTCACCATCTCGGCCGCTTATGGTGGAGCTTCCGCCCAAATGCCTCTTACCGGTTCTCCAGCGACGGTGACCGGCATCGCCGTGACCCCAACATCGGTCACCCTGGCTTCTGGGCAAACGCAGCAGTTCGCCGCCACTGCCACCATGAGCGATGGCACACAACAAACTGTGACCTCGTCTGTCCATTGGAGTCTGGGAGATGCCTCCAAGGCGTCCGTCAGCGATTCTTCCGCGAACAAGGGACTATTGACAGCCACGACAGCCGGCTCCACCAGCGTACTCGCTACACTGAATGGTGTTTCCGGATCAACGAACCTCACGGTCACCGGAGCGGTGCTGACCTCATTGACGCTCTCCCCTAATCCCGCCTCCTTACCAGCCGGCACAACGCTGCCGCTCACTGTGACAGGCCAGTACAGTGATGGCAGCACCGCCGACCTGACCACTTCGGCTACCTGGACCAGCAGCAGCAACGCCAACGCCACGGTGGACAGCGCCGCTGTGCTTCGCGGGGTGACGGTTGGCTCGGCAACCCTTACAGCCACCGCGCAGGGTGTGTCTGCTACAGCAACGGTGACAGTGACTTCGGCCGTGCTCAATAGCGTCTCTATCTCTCCGGCAAACCCCAGCGTCGCTGCCGGTTTGCAGGTCGCTTTGCATGCTATCGGCACCTATACCGACGGCTCCACGGAGGACATCTCCACACAGGTCCAGTGGAGTTCCTCCAACCCTGCCCGAGCCACGGTCAGCTCTACCGGGTTGGTCAATTCTCTGGCGCCAGGATCTTCTAGTGTTCGCGCCATACTGAATGGCATCTCTGGTCAGACCTCGGTGACCGCCACCGCGGCGGTGCTGCAGAACATCACGGTGCAAGCCGGGCAAAGCAGCTTCCCGCTTGGGCTCTCGCTCCAACTGCAAGCTATCGGCACCTACTCCGACGGCTCCACGGAGAACCTCACCTCCGCGATTACCTGGACTTCCCAGAACACCACAGTTGGCGTTGTCAGCAGCAGCGGAGTTGCAACGGGAACCGTGGTGGGCAGCTTTAATGCCCAGGCTACCTTCCAGGGTGTCACCGGCCAACTCACGGTTGTAGTCACTGCTGCGGTCCTGCAATCCATTACGTTGTCACCTGCGAACGCAACCGTGGTCAACCTTCCAGGAAATTACATCCAGTACACCGCAACGGGCCACTTTAGCGATAGTTCCACACAAAACCTCACCAATGTTGTGCATTGGTCCATCGCATCCAATATAGGGCTCGGATCGATCTCACAAAACGGAAGATTCACGCCAACCGCGGTTGGGAGCGGCACCGTTCAAGCCACCTCCGGCGCGCTCGCCAGTACAACAGGGTTCACAGTGGTGTCTGCTTTCTAAGCAGCAACATTTAAGTAAGCTCTCCAACACTGATCCGCGGGGTAATCCCCATGCTTAGCTGGCACACCTAAGACTGCTCCCGCCGCCACGCCTAATCGAGAGACGAACGTCTACCAAACGTCCACTGGTTGTGAGGTTTCGCACCAGGCATGATGCAGAGGCAACAAATCACCATCGAATGGCCACATCTGGGCGCTCAGCCTCGTCGCGGTGACACCCTGGTACTCGGGGAGTTGGAATACGTTGTTCTCTGGGCCCGCAAGACGCGCCGTCCTGGTAGCTCGACGATGCGACGGCTGGAATGCCTGCTTCTAGAGCACAAGGAACTCAGCCCAGGTTTGACGGAACGGCTGGCGCGGGCGGCCGAAAAGCGAGGCGGCGCGGTTACCTTCCGCTTGTAGCCACCCCAAATGCAGAGCGTCCCTCAGCAGCCCCTCTCCCACAAGTTGACATGGGCGAGTTGGTGTCGACCTCCCGAGCTTCGCTTTCCTAATTCCTGCTTTTCTATTCGTACTTTCTTCACGAATTCTTGAAAGGGAGGATCACAGCCCCAGTTTTCCCGCTGGTGCATCGCGGAAGATCTGAGCTTCGCGCACATAGCGGGAGACCGTCTGGACCGAGCGGTGCCCGGTTTGGCGCATGATGTCGAAAGCGGTAGCGCCATTTTTGGCGGCCTGGGTCGCAAAGCCCGCCCGCAGACTGTGCCCTCCATACTGCTCCACCGCAAAACCGGCTCTCTCCACAGCCCGCTTCACGATTGCCCCCACGGCATCGGCATGAAGCCTGCCGTTGCGCAGCCTGCCATGCCGATCGACCGGACGGAACAGCGGTCCGGTCTCAATCTTCGCTGCCTCGATCCAGTGACGCAAAGCTCGTACAGGACAGGTCCCCTGATGCGCGCCACGCGGGAGGGCGACCCGTCTTCCCTGCCCTTGCTGATCGGTCTTGGATCGCCCAAGAGTTAACACAGCCCCTTCCTCGACCCAGGCCACGTCCTTGAGATCCAAGGCCGCGAGCTCCGATCGACGGAAGGCGCCGGCATAGCCGGTGAGCAGCAAGGCCCGGTCCCGCACCCCGGCCAGACCTGACGGCAGATGGGCAGCACCTGCAGCAGATCCGCGGTCAGTAGCGGGGCCTTTCTGGTTTGGGCGGTGCCCAACGTGCGACGGATGCCTTTAAGGGTTTCTCCGACAGCAAGCTCAGAGACCGTGGCCGGCGAGGGGAAGCCTTGCGCCTGATGCGCTTTGGAGATCGCGGTCAGGCGACGGGTGATGGTGGCCGGCCGGTGCGTTGCAGCAAGGTAGGTCAGATAGAGGGCCACCGTCTCCGGGGTGACCGGGACCGAGGCGATACCCCGGGTGTCGCACCAGGCCGCGAAGTGACGGAGATCGGCGGCATAGGCCCGGAGGGTGGAGGGCGCTTTGGCGGCGCGGGCGAAGGCCTGTGCCTGGGTAACCAGCGGGTC